>PVJD01016725.1:0-19992 GCA_004026545.1 Mormoops blainvillei
GGCACTGGGCCGGACGAGGGGGTCAGCAGACGGCAGGGCAGACAGCACCCTGAGCTCCAGTAGGTGAGGGAGGGGAGTCGGGTGGGGAGGGGAAAGGACACGATGTCCTTTTTTGCTCTGTACTTCTGGGTTATGGCAAGTTTTCCAGCTAGAATGTTTCATGGATTATGCCAAAGGACACACCCTTTCCCACCCTGGTACCTCCCCATCCTTGGGCTCGTCTTTCTTTTTCTCTGGGCAAAAGAATCAGCAAAACTAGCTACTGGCCAATAGGGTAACAGAAATCTTACCACCACTCTGATGTGCTTCTACCTCTCAGTGGTCAGTTTGGGCACAGTTTCATGATCAGAAGACCAGAGTTCAAATACTGGCTCTGCCATTTTTAAGTCAGACGCTGTTGCACATATTTCCTCCTTTTTAAGGAACAATGATAACAATTAAATGGGGATAACAAAAAGAGTTCTACCTTACAAAGTGGTTGTGAAGATTTTTTAAATATTTAAAATATTAGAAATATTTTACAGGTTTTTAAAAATGTTTCTAATTGAATTTATTGGGATAATATTGGTTAATAAAATTATATAGGTTTCAATTTTAAGGTTTTTATAGGTGTTTGTTTTCCTCTTATGCAAATCTTATAAGTGTGCATGTGTCTGTGCAATCACTGTTCTACTAATCTTCTAGAGGCATCTGGAACTTGCAGGATTCCGAGGCAGAAGGGGCATCCTAGGGCAAGCAGAACGTGCCTGTCAGCTGGGACAGAGACCAAATCTCAGCTCTAAGCAGAAAGCCTACAAGGAAGCGCATCCCAGTAAAACCAGCCCCGCGTGTCCTCAGAGATAATTAGACCGATTCCTTTGGGGGGCCCCGGGCACAGGCACCCAGCTCGAACCACAGCACTGCATTTCTATCCTTACTGCTCACCTGGCCAGCGGTTTGGAAGATGGGATTTGCAAGCTGTTTACTTAAGAAAGAAAGATGAAATCTCATGCTTAGCTGTTTTCATTGCTATAGTATTTGGCTTCGTGATCGAATAGATTGGTTTAAAGCAAAAGGAAATGTGTCTCTCTTCTTTTCTAGGTGTTTTCATTGATAAATTTCAGGGGGCGACCTGGCACAAGCCAACCACTTCCCCGTCAGGGATTTCCACTCTTATGTCACGTAGCTCTGAGTCCCCACACCATCCAGGTCGTGCTCCTGTGAAGATTTTGTCCAAGTCCCTCTGTAAATGGGATGCCCAGATCTCCCTCCAACTGTCCACTGCAGTTCTGCAATTTGTTCACAGCTCTGAAGCACTGTCCCCTCCTTTGTTCTACTTTCTGTACTTTTATTAACAGGTCCCCAGCCTACATTGGCCCGCTGAGTCAGGAGGGAGCCCACATTCCAGTCCCTTGCAGAGACCTCTCAACACCCAGCTGCGTAGATGTCGCTTGGACCCAAGGAACCAGAACCTCTGGGGGCAGAGCCCTTGGATGTTTGCTTTTGGACTCATTCCAGGCGACAGGTTTCTGCAAACGACATCCTAGTGGCTTCCTTTACAGGGACAAGGGACAGGCGGAAGTGTAGATTCCAGGGGTCTAGATGCCCAGCACACCTTTCTTAATCTTCTGGTCTACACCAAAGGTAATTAGGAGCCTTAACCACAGCGGGGCAGCACATGCAGGGACAGGCCATCTCGGGGAAAAGAACCTGAGAGATTCCCTTTCATTCCTCAAGGTTCAGGGTCCACAAATTCCACAAATAATGAAATGACTTAGAATTATACAGGAGTTCCCCGTAGATGATATCCTTCATCTCACTATGTCCTCACACCATATCTGTCACACAGGGGGTGGGCTTGCCATGTAGCCCATGATGAAAGGCTGATCTGAGAGATGCCAGGTGACTTCCCTGGGGTTCCATTTGCTAGCCCCTGGCAAAGGTGGGTTTTCTTAAACATTCGAGCCTGCATCAGCACATACAACAGCTTTCACTACCTAAAACGTCCAGGAGGACATGGGCCAGACGGACACACACAGCACCCCAACCCTCAGCTCCTTCCTCAAGCAACATTTGTCTAATAATAAAAATCAGGATTATTTTAAACTACACAGGACCACGCATGTGCAGGGATCAAGAAAACAGGCAAAACAAGATTATTGTACAGGCACTGAAGAGGTTTCAACAATACATGAGCATCTGGGGAAAACAGGAAAGAAAAACCATTTAAATACTGGGGCCAGGGCTTTTCACACTACAGCACAGATGTTAGCGCCCTGGTGTGGCGGGCAGGATATGGCCCCCCAAGGGCGTCCTTGTCCCCAGAACCTGTGAACCTGTTACCTAAGCGGGCTAAAAGGACTTTGCTGATTCAATTAAGAAATTTGAGGAGGGGAGATTTGGGGGATTATCCAGGTGTAATCACAAAGGTCTTATAAACAGGAAGAAGGAGGGTCGGAGTCAGAAGACTTGGTGACTAAGGCAGAAGCAGAGGTCGGGATCAGAGAGAGAGGTCTGAAGATGCCACCTCAATGTTGGCTTTAGATGGACATGGGGACCATAAACCAAGGAAAGTGGGGAGCCCCTAAAAGTCAGAGAGAGCGAGGAACAGACTCTGCCCTAGGACTCCCCAAAGGCACGCTGCCCTGCCAGTGCCTTGCCCTTAGCTCAGTAAGAGGCACTTCAGACTTCTGACACCCAGAACTGTAAAATAATACATTGGTGTTGTTTTAAAGCCAGTGAGCTTGTCATTTGTTACAGCAGCCGGAGGAACCAACATACCTGGGAACCTAAGACACAGATCCCAATCTGGGCCTAGGATTGGGAGTGACAGGCTCTCACGGGAGCTTGCCGGGGGGCCAGGGGCTGGTCCTTGAACCATACTTTGAGCACTACGGCCATCAGTGATGCCCCCATCAGCCATCCCTTCAATGTCCGGAGGCCTCCGGTGAGCGTGAGTGGACGCCTGACCTTGGAGTTCCCTGCCTTTGACTGCGCCCAAGCATCTGCCCCACGAAAAATGGTGCAGATCTCTCATGAGTCTTACTTTCAGTGTCCCCTCTTCTGAGAGGTACACCCTTTATTCCCTAATTCTGCCCCCTGTTTATTTACTTCACAGATGGTCATCATAAGTGTTTGTTTATCGTCCCTCTCCTTATGTTTCTGCTGCTCTGCCCCCATGCAGCACAGTGCCTGCCACAGAGCAGGGCTCCTAGGTGAGTGAATGAATGAACTAGGAAATTAGGGAATCCCTTAGTTCTTTTTCAAATAAATGTCTGCCCAAATCTCTCCCACCTTGCATTTGTACAACTGAATTTTTTTTTAAGCTATATAATCCAAATGTTGGCATTGATCCAAGGAGCTTTATCCTCTCAGACTGGGCTCTGTGTTCCAAGGAGATGAAATCAATCCGAGTATTGATTGATCTTCCCCAACCATGATCAACGTTTCTCCCCAAATTTGGAAAGCCCGCTGAAACAGGTCCGTTCCCAAGAAGCAGACTCTGGGAGGAAGATTTGCAAGCGGGAGGCTCATGAGATGTACTCACAGGGTCCCTTCGGGTGGGAGTGAGGGGAACAGGGGCGGCAGGGGGGGGGAGTGGACTGCAAGGCAGACCCAGCAGAGGCCTCAGCTGGCTCCTGCAGGGAGTTCAGGGGCAGGCCTGGCCCTCCAGGGTTGTCCCGGTACAGGGGCAGCAGGTAACAGCGAGTCACTGGGCTGGCCACATCCCCGTAATGACCAGTCATCGAGGGCATACTGACCCAGAGGGGGGCATGACTTAGCAATGGCACCCTTCAGTCCTAGGTGAGCCCCAGAGGAGGACTCGGCTGAGAGCTGTCAACCCTGAAAGCCTCCAGCCGCTGAGGGAAGGGGTGGGCCCGCCGTGACAGGCGGGAGTCCGGGCGGACTCCGAGCACGGTTCTGGTTTCCTCAGTCACTGGGGGAAAGGAAACCATGAAATCGGGCCAGGCGCAGGACAGAGCTCCGGGTCACACCAAGATGAACCAGGGCGGAATAGACTAAAGATGCAGGAATGCTGATAGAGAGGAGTCCAGAGGGAGGAAAACTGAGATGGAACTGGGGGCATACGCAGAGAGCCTGTCTTGGAAACGAGGTTCTTCTGAGATGGGGCACTGGGAGAAGGAGAAGCGTGGAAGCGTGGAGCACGGAGGAAGGAGGTGTGCATCTGGGGGCAGTTCACGGGCGAAGGCTGCTACGGAAACAGGGAGAAGGGGGGAAGGGGGTTCCGAGGGCAGCACAATAAGCAGCCGATTAGAGAAGAATAAGAACATTGCTAGGCACAGGGACGGCCCTGGCTGTTAGGGGCTTGCAGGGGCCCAGCCAGGGGAGTTTATGCCTTCCTTCCAGTAGCTGGGATGGAGCAGGACAGCAGATAGTTCAGAGCCAGCAAAGCTAGTGGGGCAGGGGGACTCGGGGCTGGTGAGAGAGTCACTGAAGCGGGTGACCTCAGGGTCAAGCTGGTTGAGGAGGCCAAGGGCGGGTGGGGCAGGAAAGGCTGGGAGAACAGGGCAGGCCATGACATGAGGTCATAAGGAGAATGTCCAGCAGATTCGGGAGGATTCGGGGATTGTGTAAGCCGCAAGGTGGAGGGTGCAGAGGGGAATTTCGGGGACCATGTTTATAACAGTGGAAGGTGAAGAGGAGGGTGGAGGACAAAGTGCTGTCCTTCAGGGAAGCCAGGTATTCTGCTTAGAATTGTGTCATTATAATAGTAATATATTAATGAAGTTCCAACCCTGTATTGAATAAAACTGCAAGCTGTGAAGCCACTTCGCTCCTAACCAAGGCTCAGCCTCCTCTGAAGGCAACCACAGACAATTCGACTGCGTTCCAGACATGCGTATATGTGACCCCATTTCTGTAAGGAAAATGTTACACATACACATGTGTGTATGTGTGTTATATTCACGAATTATGTATACATATACACAGAGGTGGAAAAAGTAGGTTTCCAGTTGTATGCAAAACACAGTTTGTTCTTGTATTATTATTTATTAATGATCGCATTATTTTCCATAAGAACAACAGTAAACCTGCTTTTGCCCACCCCTGTATCTATTCCTAAAAAAGGGTCATATTACATATGTGAATCTGTGTACATGTAATTGTACGGCTTCATGCTTGGTACCAGAATTGCCCCACAGTGAGAGAATGACAACTCTGACTTGGCCCATTTCACTTGACTTGTGGCCCCATCTTCAAGCAAAGCCAGGCGGGGCTCCCGCCGAGCACAGGGCCCTAGTGAGGGTGGCCCAGGCCACGGCCGGTGCAGGGCCAGGCGGTGCCACGGGTGAAGCTGGCCCGCAGGCGTCTTCTGCTTCCCCTTGACACAGGCAGAACGAATTTCGCCGCGTGGTTTTCCAACATCTAGAAATGTTTTCCTGTGTCTGGGTGAGAGTTGTTCATCTTCCTTCCTGGAATCTAAACAAAGTACAAAACAAACTTCTAAACAAAGGGACCCTCTGCTCCCCAGGCCTCGATGCCATTCCCTGCTGAGGAAGGAGCCAAGGTCCTAGCGTTCTGACGACTTTTCCAGCCGGATCCCACACCAGGCTTCCTCTTGCACATTCCTGGTGGCCACCAATGGTTGTGGACATCCTCGTGGGTGTAGCATTTTAGTCCTATTAGCCCCTTTCTTCCTGTCCTCCTAATGGTGCAGGGAAAAGATTGTTTTCCCAATGAAGTTATTTGGGGCTTTTAAATGTCCCAAGATTCTATGTCTCTCCTACGAGTCTAATTCATCAGCATCCAGCCGGACAAGGTGACGAGGACCCTAGACAGACAAAGGTGAGAGGCCCCACCTTCAAGCTGCTGCCGCCCCTGCCTCAGTGTTGGTCTGAGGCGCTGAGCGGCTGGTCCAAGTGCAGGCCTCGCCAGCTATCAAACGGGAACGCACCCCTGCCTTGTCGGCTTTCCAGGGTGTCGCTGAGGGCAAAATGAGAAATATCCCTGGAAGAATTTTGTTAATGGTGAAGTGCCCGGAGGCACCGGGTGTGTCCCATTATACTGAGTCCGCACAAACAGGGAAAATCTTTGGTCATACGAAGGAAAATTGATCGCAAGCTGAAATCAAGGGAAAGCACTTTCATTCAGACCCTCACAAGCCTTCAGGAGACAGCAGGAACATACAAAGTCGGCGCGAGACCACAGCCCTGCCACTCCCTGCACCTCAGCCCATTTGTGGTAGGAGGCCCTCTCCCCTCATTGGTCATGGCTGAATCCTGACTGTCATCTCATTGGTTCATCGTGCAGCCACGCTCCCGAGGAAGAAGAGCTGCCCCTGACTCCTCAGTGCAGAACCAAGCCGAGCAAAGTGGGACTGGATATGCCCTCCCCATAAGACCTCCTCTCATGAAACCAAGCAAAGCCCTCCGCTCAACCTCATCCTCTTCTGGAGACGGCACGGTCCCCGTTTTCATGGGAAATGTAGAAGAGGTTGCCATAGATGTAAAAGTGAGAGAGACCACGAAATAAAATTTCTTTACAGTTAGGAGATTTCAGCACAACATGTAGGGACAGGTGACACGACATGGAGAAATCATGAAGCAAGGCCGACTTGTCAGAAGGAAGCTTGCACAAATGTGACAACAAGTCCATTGTGAGTCACTGCGAAAAGAATGGAATTGCTAAGGGATGGGAAGTGGGGTGGAAGGAATGTCAGGGGCTGGAAGAAAAGGACCATAAACAATAGATCTTTATGCCCACCCTGCTAGGGATAAGCCAAGCTCGGCTAAAACTAGCTTTCCTCCTGTAAAGTTGACGTAGAATTTTCTCTAACCAGAAGTTCTTTTAGAAAGTATACAGCATCTAGGGAATTATGAAAGCCCTCATTCTGAACCATTTTTAATAATAAATGTAACATGGAGTTCAATAATTAACAACAAAGGTCACTTGCTAGGTGTGTATTTTGAATCAGGTACTGACCTGGGTGCTTTGCAGATATTCTCTCATTTAACCCTCAAACAGTCCTGTGAGGCAGCACTGTTATTGTCCCTTTTTACAGATGGAGACACAGGTACAGGACGATGAAGTCCCGGTCACACAGCCAGGCTGCTACAGAGCAGAGGGGATGGGGCCAGGAGCCCTGTCACCTCACCTTCTCCCCCACATCTCAGATGACCCTGCTTGAAAACCTCTAGTAAGAAAACTAGAAGGTAGCCCTAGCTGGTGTGGCTCAGTGGGTTGAGCACCAGCCTGTGAACCAAAGGGCCACAGGTTCAATTCCCAGTCAGGGTACATGTCTGCGTTGCGGGCCAGGTCCCCAATAGGGGATGTGTGAGAGGCAACCACATATTGACATCTCTCTCCCTCTTTTTCTGCCTTCTCCTCTCTCTAAAAATAAATAAATCTTTTTTTTTTTAAAAACTAGAAAATAAACTGAATTGCTCAAGGCCAAGGTAGGATAAAATGTGACAAAGATAAATATTTTAATACATATTCAGATCTAAAGAAAAAATGGGAAATCCCTGGGGTCCAGAAATCAAAATTTTGTGGGTAAATGAGAGCAGGTGTCACGGGGACCCTGCAGGTTCGAGCCAGAACATCAGTCCTCCGAGCTGGGGGCTGGCTCTCTAATGCCCGCCCCCCTGTTAGGGATGACCTTGGGCCTCTGTGAGGCAGGGAAGCCATAGGGAAACACGGCAGAAACTACGGAGGAAGTGGCCAAGGTGCAAGATAGAAGGAGGTGCCCCCACATCATCCAACAGAGCTCCCGGAAAGAAACTGGGAGTCAGTATTCACAGGAAGATGACTGAGAATATGCCATAATTGAAGGTGTTGATATTCTGATTTAAAAAGCACACCAAGTTAAGAAGAAGCTAAAATAAAATAATAGTTTTTAAAAAATGATTTGTATTTCTTTTAAGGTTTTGTCCAGGATTTTCTCCTAATCCTTTCTGAGTTTAATTTCTATTTCATCTAAACATTCGATTTTATTGAATGACAGAAAGAAATAAAAATTAAGAACATTAATTTAAAAAGCAAAAAACAGAATCTATAGGAAGAATGAAATTATGCTGAACAGTAAAATTAATGAAATAGCGCTATGTATTGAGTGCTTGTTTTCAAGTTGCTGCTGTGAAATTAGTTACTAATGCTGGCCTCTGTTTGCTTGCATGACAAAGAGGCGACTTTCCCGTGTGCAGATCAGAAGCCTGTTTCTGGGGTGACTTCACTCTCGATATGCTTCCTCTGTATGAGGTCAGGAAAGCCTTCCAAAGGAGATACCCCAGATAGTGAGGAACCTGCGGGGAGAGGAGGGAGACCTCAGCAAAGGCTGGACCCGCTGCAGAAGCCTGTGACCAAACATGGGGTAAGGGTGACACCCAGTGGCCAATCCCCAGCATAGCACACAGGAACGATCCCCAGGACTTCCGCACCCAGGCTGCTGCTTGCGTCCAGGGTGCTTGTGGGGTTTTGCTGACTGCTGTGTCTCAGGGTGTCTGTAATCTAGAAAGTGCTTTGAGGGGATGCACTGGGCCATATCCCCTCTCCTCTCCTTCTTCCACCCCTCCCTGTCTCCTGCTCACTTTCCCCTTCCCTACCGAGTGTGCGATCTCTCAGGTCCCACAGCCGATCGGGTGTAGGACAAGAGGCGACACTGTGGAACTAAGAAGGTCTCATGCCACCACCGTGATAGAGAGGCTGATGTTCTTCCAGGTGAGAGTGTATCCCCTACAACTAAGCAGCTGAAATGAGATAAATTAACTTAGTTAACTTAGGTAATTGATAAGTCGTTCTCCCTGGAGAAGGTCGGCAAACCCTTTCCCACTGCAGCCGTACTGGGCTCTATGCAACGTGCGCCCCGGCACCTCTATAGACAAACCCTGCAGCCTGAGCCTGCCGTCCAGTTAACCCCCCACCTCCTCCCCAAAGCTGAGGCACTCAGTACCTGGAACTTTTATACTCTGAACAGCTTCTTTGCTCTTATTCAGGACTAGTTCTTTATTTTTAAAAATCCATCAATCGTACATCTGTCTGAGTACCTTGCATTTAGTAGGTGATCGATAACTATTTGCCAGTTTTGTTTGAGTTTCTAATAAAGAAGGGTTTCCCTGGAGACAAAGAAATCAAACTTTTCACATGGCATTTCAGAGGAATAGTTAACCTTTGCCTTAGATTTATTTACGGGTAATTTGAGATATTTCAAAAGCCATCCTCTTCAGGGATTTACTTCTTGCAATTTTAGAGCCAGATTAATTCCTTAATGTCAAGCACTACAGATTGGCTGAGCCAGGAAGTGGCTGTCTCTTTGCCTGTCTGCTCCATGCTTGCCCAAACTTCTGCTTTTGACTGTAACTAGCCATGGTCCAAATGGCCTCTCTCCTCAAGGCCAGGTCATTTCACCAAGAATCAGCTAATAAAACCAGCATATGATAGGTGACATGGAAATGCAATTCAGTGGAGGTTAGGAGCGAGAGAGAGGGTGGGGGGGGGAGGCCTTTAGCCTCAGTGATCAGAAGAGATACCATGAAGGGAAAGATAATGGAACTGAACCGTGGAGAATGCAGAGGATCCTTAGTGAAGATTTGATGGACGGCATGAAAAGTAGTGGGAAAGGAATGGATGAAGATTTGTCAATCAAACATGCAGTGTATGTTTGGCAGATTATACAAAGTCCATATCTACCTATGCCCCTCCCAAGTTACACGGAATGGAGTATATTGCAAGTCAGGATGATGGGGGGGGGGGGGGGGTGTGAAAATGGCAGCCAGATTATGAAGCATTTTTATGTCAGCCTGAAGAGATGTAAATTAACCTTGTAGCCCTGGCTGGTGTGGCTCAGTGGACTGAGCACCAGCCTGCAAACTAAGGGCCACCAGTTCGATTACTCAGTCAGGGCACATTCCTGGGTTGCCGGCCAAGTCCCCAGGAGGGGGCGCTCGAGAGGCAGCCACGCATTGAGGTTCCTCTTCCCTTCTCTCTAAAAATAAATAAATAAATAAATAAATAAAAATCTTTTTAAAAAATAAATTAACCTTGTGGGCAACAGAGAGTGATGGAAGGTTTATAAGTAAGCTAATGTCATAGTCAAAGTTAATGTCCTCACAAGGATGTATTTGGTTGTGGTGTCTAGGCCATCGACAGATGAGGTATGAGTTTGAGCAGGGGTCATAGTCTTCCATAAACCTGGACTGTCTTGGTTAAATGTACCACACGCATAGAAAAAAAACTCTATAATTATAGGATATAGTGTTCTGTAAATATCAACTACATCGAGATAGCTGAGTGTTTTCAGATCATCTTTATTTTTATTTTTTACTTTTTGTGTTCTTTCAATTATGTGTGATCTTTTTTTGTTCTTTTAATTGTTGAGAGAGGGTGTCAAAATCCTCAGCTGTGATTGTAGAATTTCTGTTTCTCCCTTTAATTCTCTCAAGTGATTCTTTATACATTTCAAAGCTCTATTATTCAGCACACACATTAATGACTGTATGTCTTTTTGTGTCCTACTATAGCATCCCACCCTTGTTGTGCCTAGTTTTCATGATATCTTTTTCAATCCATTTGCTTTTAACCTATTTTTAAAATATATGTCTAATGAATAAGCATGTGATTGGGCCTCATTATTTTAAAAAATGAATTCTGACAATCTCTCCCTTTTAATTAAAGCATAGTTCTACAGTCTTCTGGCCACCAAGGTTTGTGATGAGAAGCCAAAGATATTTAAAATGGATGTTTTTTAAAGGAGAACTGCTCATGACGCTTGCTAAAGTTGATGAGGAAGACTTTATTCACGTCGAGACTCTGCTATGGAGGTTTTCAATAAGGGAGAGAGATCAGGCTCACCTCCAAACACAGGACAAGTGAAGATTATGGCCAAGGAGGGGGTTGCGAAGCCTCAGGAAAATTACATAGAGGAAACTTCAGGGATAGTAGGATTCTTGCTAGACCTGCTTCAGAGGATTCTTGCTGAAGGTAAGCAAGGGCGATCGGACGTTAAGGGTAGGGGTGAGGAATTTGAGATGATCAGATACTGGACGGAGAATTTTTGCCAAGCTGACTCATCAGTATTATTGCCAAAACTGGACTGAGTGCTCCAGGGACAGAGTCCTGATCAGGGCCCAGTCAGAAAGAGGACACAGAGGAGGTGGATTCAAGGTTGGTCTTACAGGTGACAGGATGGAGGACCAGGCGTGTTAAAGGTACGTGTCCACACGCGAAACTGGCCACAGAGACCGAGGTCTTTTCCATTTTGGATAATCAGCAGAGCGGGGGAACAGAGTGGGCACAGTGAGCTGACCTTTAGAGAGTCTCTGCTGAGGTTTCCCAGAGCAGATGGAGAAGATCTGGGCTGAATGCAAACAAGGTTAGACAGACTGATGAGTATGTTCTTTAACGCTTCCTTGGATGCTATTTTCTGAGCAGTCTCAGTTCTCATTCCAGTTCAGTCCAAAATTTATTAAAGTCTTGAATGAAGTCATGAGCTCACTCCTTTCAATAATATTCAGTGAGCATCTACTCTGTAGTGAGCCCTGGCAGCACTGCGAATGAAAACAGAGCCCTCGCTCTCACAGAACCCACAATCCATTGGGGAGTTAGGTGTCACTCAAAGTGTCATACAAATGACCGTGCAGTAAGGGTTGTGACAGGGAGGAGGTAAGTATTATAAGAGCATATAAAAGAGGAGCTTCATCTAGGCAGGGAAATCAGGAAAGGCTTCCCTACAGAAGTGACTCTTAAACTAATCTCTGAAAGATAAGTTAGAGTTACATAGACAAAGACAGGAGGGAAAAGAATTCCAGAGAAAGAGGTCGCATGTCCCCCGGAGGCCCTGTGCCAGGGGGTCTATGCCTAGTGAGAGGGAACAAAGACCAAAGAGCAGATGCTGCAGGAAGCCATGGGGAGCTGCGTTCACCTGCTAGATGTAAGCTCCATGAGGGCAGAGCATTTTTATTACTTTGCTCGAAGCTGTATCCCCAGTGCCTAGAACTGTGTCTAGCACATAGCAGGTATTCAGAAACATTGAATGAATGAACACTGACATGTGAAGCTAAGAGAGTACGTAGGAGGATATGAACAATGGAAATTTTGGGGTTTTAGGCAGTGGGATGTTGCAAAGAGATTTCTCTGTTTTGTAGAGATTAGCGTGGCTTCGGTGTAGTGAAAATGCTGGAGGGGGCAGGAATAGATGTGGGGGACCAGCTGAGATAAGCTTTCCTTCTTTGGATGAAGGTAACTCCAGCTAAACTCTGGTACTGCAGAGACTGCAAAGTGAAGAGTGTCAAGAGATGTTTAGGGAACGTGGCAAGGGACTACTAGACACAAATTGAGCAAAGTCATTGGCGAGGGAGCCCAGAGGGTCCACGGGATAATAGAATCTGAATTCACATAATCTCAAAAAGCTTGGAGGAAATGCCACAGTAAGTTAACAAGTGAACGAAATAAATGTAAAAATCTTAACTCTAAATACACTAAAAAATACAATGGCACAAGTGAAAGTGGGGCAAATGGCTAAAAATAACACGCATAAGAAACACATCAGAGTTTTAGACACCTGCGAGCTCTAAGCAAGAACAATCCATAAAAGAGCCTACCACAGGCTGAGGCGGTGTCAGCCCCACGAGAATTATTGTGTAAGATAACAAGAGGGCAAACCCCGCTGTCCTCTGGCCCAGCTGATGGGACCATGCATTCAGCTCTAGGTGGCATATTAAAATAGACATTTATTGACTAGAACTCGCTGAGAAAAGGGCAACTAATAACATAATAAAGAAAGTCAGTACATGAAGGAATACTTGGGCTAACAGAGGACATTTAGCAAACACGTGAATAGTCACATTTAAGTGTTTCAAGGCTCTCAGGAGAGCGAGAAGTTGTACTTCTATAGTCTATGGCAGCCTAATCCACGGTGGGTGTTACAGAAACAAAAATTTCCACTCAGTGACAGAAAGCGTTTTCTAAATTAATCTCTCCCAAAATAGAAGTCTCAGCAGGCCTGGAGCCTCCCTTGGGAAGAGTAAGCAGATGAAGGCCAAGAGAAGTCAGGGCCAGGTCACGAAACACAGGGCCTGTGTTTCCGGCTACGTGGACACTGGACTTGACCCTCAGAGCTACGTGAAGGCCTGTGAGCACTTTAAGGAGGGCAGCAGCCTGACTGGGGGTGCATCCTGGGTGGGCCTCTCCGGTGCTGAGGGTGGTCTGGGCATGGGCCTCACTACAGTGGTCAGAAGTGTCCACAGCAGTCACCAGCGCCGATACTTTGACTGGAATCACACTGACTCTATAGATAACTTGGAGAGAATTGATATCTTGATAACACTGAGTCTTCCAATCTAGGAACACAGTATGTCTCTCTATATATTTAGGTCTAGTTTGATTTCTCTTGTCAATGTTTTATAAATGTGAGCACACAATTCTTGCATATATTTTGTTAGACTTATTTCTATGTTTTTGGTACTGTTGTAATGTTTGTAGATTCTTTAGGATTTTCTACCTATGGAATCATGTCATCTGCAAATAAAGAAAATTTTTGTTTTTCTCTTTCCAGTCTGTACACCCTTTATTTCCTGTTCCTTTCTTCAGTATAATTTTGAATAATAGGGAGAATGGATATCCTTGCCTTGTTTCTGATCTTAGAGATAAAACAGCCTTTCAACATTAAGTATTTTCATATGTGACCTTTATTAGGTTGAAGAGGCTCCCTATTGTTTCTAGTTTATTGAGAGATTTTATTATTAATAGATATTGAATTATGCTAAAATGTTTTTTCTACATATATTGGGATAATCGTGAGGTTTTTTTCTTTTCTGTTGATATGATGAACTACATTAATTGATTTTTAAATATTGAACTAACCTTGCATTCCCAGGAAAAACCCACTTATTCATTATGCATTACCCTTTTTATATATTGCTGGATTTGATTGGCTAATATTTTGCTAAGGACTTTGGAATCTGTGTCTAGGAGAGATAACTTGGGCTACAGATTTCTTTTCATATAATATCTTTGTCTGGTTTTGGTATCAGGTTAATACTGGCCTTTATACATAAATAGAAAGTGTTCACCTGCTTCTATTGTTTGGAAAACTTTCTGCAGAATTGGCATTCTTTCTAATGTCAGTGTTTGGTAAAATTCACCACTAAACTTAGATAAGCTAAGAGTTTTCTTTGTTGGAAAGTTATTAGCTACGAATTTAATTTGTCAACAGATACAGCCTTGCTTGTACTATCTATAGCTCCTTGAGTGAGCTTTTGGAGTTTGGGTCTTTTGAGCAATTTATTTCATTTAAGTTCTCAAATTTATTGGCATAAAGTTACTCATAGTATTCCCTTATTAACCTTTTAATTTTGTAGAATCTGTAGTAAAGTCTTTCTTTTTCATTTCTAATATTGATAATTGACTTCTCCCTTTTCTTGATCAGAATAGCTAGATATTTGTAAATTATAATTTCATTAATTTTCCTCTATTGCTTTGCTTTGTATTTTATTGATTTGATTTCTGCTCTTATTTTATTTCCTGCTTTCTGCTTGCTTTGTGTTTAATTTGTTTTCCTTCTCATAATTTCTTAAAGAGGTAGTTAAGATCATTTTATGAGATTTTTCTTCTTTTATAAGTAATTAATGCTATATATTTTCCTCTAAGCATCTCTTTAGCTACCTAAGGCATATTTTTATATGTTGTGTTTTCATTTAAAAAACTTTAGAATTTCCTTTATGATTCCTTCTTTGATCCAGTGTATTTTACACTTTTCTACTTATTTTGAATTTTTGCTATGTTTTTATCTTATTCATCTCTAGTTTAAGGCTATTGTGGTCAGAGAAAATGCTTTGTATCATTTTAGTTCTTATAAATTTGCAGAGATTAGTTTTGTGGCCCAGAATATGACTTACTTTGGTGCACATTCCATGTGTATTGAAAAGAATGTCTATTTTACTATCGTTAGGTAGAGTGCTCTGTGCATGTTAAGTCAACGTGGTTGATAGTGTCCGTTAGGTCTTCAGCCTCAGGTTGATTGGCAGTGCCCTTCAGTGTCCTTCAGGTCTTCTTCAGGAGCCATACCATCATAAACATGTATGCACTTAATAACAGAATGTGAGAATGCACAAAGCAAAACCAACATAACTTTAAAAAAAAAACCCACGATCCATAATTATATTTGGAGATATCAAGACTGACAGGTCAGGTAAATAAAAAAGAGAAGTTACAAGAGAAAGGAACAGAAGTACAATAGAAATTCAATCCATACTTCTTCATCATCAGCATCATATCATCATCATCAAATATTTATTGCTTTCCTGATATATTCCTGACCATCAGAGGTTTCAAATTCCTAAGTCTACAAGGGCCCTGCAGGTGAGTAAACAAGTGGGGTTGGCTGGGTAACACCCAGCTTTAAAGGGAGCCAGGGCGACGGCAGGAAGAGGTGAGCTCTAGTGCGCAGGAGGGGACAAGCCCAGTCTACAGAAGAAGGCCCTGCTCAGCCATCAAAGAATGACAAGCATGACGTCAAATATGACCAGAGGTTATGGTCTGACATCTTCAAGTGAAATATCACCATTTTTTTTATGTTGGAAAGGTAATTCGAAATAATAAAGTAGTGTAGGCCACTACATCAGTGCAAAAAAAACCACCTTCTGGTCGAGTGCGTCCCGAGGGCCTGTACTCTGTAACTTCAGGTATAAATGCTAACTTTCCTCTTGGAGATCTCATAATTTAGTTGGAGTAATAAGACATGCACTGGGGTTATACATTTCAAGGGAAAACATGATGAGATCTACTGAGAAATAAGAACAAAATGGGATATACTCAAACTTTTACTCATTCAACAAATGTGTATTGATTGGCTACCACATGCCAGGCATTATCCTGGGTAGAAGAGATTCATCAATGAGAAAAATAAATGAAATCTTTGCCCTCGAGAATCTTATATCTTGTGAGGAGATAAAGATAGTGAAAATCACAAATAAATAAATGATATAGTGAGTTACAAGATGATAAGGACTTTTTTGTTTTTTAAAGATTGAAATTGCCAGGGAGGGTAGAGGAGCTGCAATTTTTATTAAGGCAAAAAGTGATGTGGTCACGAAAAACATGACAACTGAGAAAATAGGTAAGGGAGGGGTCCACAGACATCCAGGAGATGAGCACGCCAGGAAAAGGTGAGAGCCGGCAGCCCGGAGACGGGAGGGTGCCCGGTGTGTCCAAGGGAAGTGAGAGTGTCAAGTGCTGCTTGAACCGAGTGAGCCAGGGTGAGGAAACTGTCAAGGTTGGACGGGAAGCAGAGAGTACCTCACAAAGGAGTAACTGAAGAGGGTAAAAGAGACTATTAACAAAGCTGTGGACAGGGTTAGGTAAACCAGCAAGGTCAGGCTCTGGAGAAACTGCAAGAGCTAGCTATCCTGAGCATGCCTGAGCCAGCAGGGGCCAGCAGAGAGCAGGGTTAGTGAAACCTGGAGCGAGCTGGCTGACGGAGAAGGAGCACAGCTCGCAGAAGACGTGGTCCTTGGTAAAGGGACACACTCTTGGCCACAACCAGGCAGAGCAGGAAAGAAAACAGAGGACTACATGCCCCAACCTCTCTCAGCTCCCAGCTCCCCATCCCACACCAGTACCTGCCATCGGCTAATACAACTACAAGCCAAAAGGCAGGGGAGCATGCTTGAAGACTCCTGTAGCCAGTCTCCAGGGGAAAAGAGCAGGATGGAGAAGACTGGAGCACGCATCTGGAGGGCCAAAACGCGATTGCTGGGACAGAGAGAGTAGTGGGACATGAGGGCAGAGAGGCATGAGGTTTTTAAAACCTACTTGACCATTCTAAGAATACTGGCTTTCACTCTAAGTGAAATATGGAGCCACTGTAGGGTTTTTAGCAGAAGATTGATAGGACTTGGCCAATGTTTTACAAAGTATCATTCTGGTTCCCCTGCAGAAATGGACTGTGGATGAGACAAGGGCAGGGACCATGATCACAGCAATGGAGGTGGCAAGAGATGTTCTGATTCTGGACATATTCAGCTAGATGCTCCAAGATTTCTGCATGGATGAAGTGACGTTAGAGAAAGAGAATTAGTCATCAAAGATGACTCATGTTTTGGTGTTAGCACATGGAGAATGAAGTCGCCTTTAATAAGGCGAGAGAGCCTACAAGTGAAGCAACTTTGAGCGGCTGGGTGGTGGATACATTAAATATGAGCATATTAACATCCAAATGGAGATACTGAGTAGACAGTTGGATATACTGGTTTGGATTTCATAAGATTAGGGCTAATCATCAACAGAGAACTATGTTTGAAATATGAAAAGGAAGAAGTGCTTCCATGGGGAAACAGAGAAAGCTTCATGGAGGAGGTGGCATGTCATTTGCATGTTGAAAGATAGAATTTGACAGCAGAATGTGAGAAGAGAGATCCAGACTGAGGAAAAGCCACTAGCACATGTGCTAGGGTAGGAAAGTGAAGAAACACTGGGGAAGGTCAGTTGAGTTGGGAGGGGCTGTGGGTTTGCTGTTAAGGAAAGTCACAGGCAGAAATGAAATTAGAGTGTGGTTCCTCGTTTTCAGTTCATTCATGCACTTGTCCTTTAACATCAAATATTTGTAACCTCCTACTTGGTCTAGGGGCTATGTTCAGTTATGAATATTAATAGTAAAAATACTTATTGAGCACTGGCTGGTGTGGCTAAGTGGGTTGAGTGCCAGCCTGTGAACCCAAAGGTTGCCAGTTCGATTCCCAGTCAGGGCACATGCCTGGGTTGCAGGGCAGGTCCCTCGTTGGGGGCGTGCAAGAGGCAACCAGTTGATGTTTCTCTCACACATTAGTATTTCTCTTTCTCTCTTTCTCCCTCCCTTCCCCTATCTCTGAAAAATAAATGAAATCTTTTTTAAAAATTTAAAAATACTTTAAAAAATATTTACTGAGCACTAATTATGCAATCAATGAAAAAAACTCCATTAGCAACAAAATGAAAAAGCAACTCACTGAATGGGAGAAAATATTTGCAAATCATGTATCTGATAAGGGGTTACTATCCAAAATATATAAAGAACACGTACGACTCAATAGCAAAAACAAACAAACAAAAAAAACCCCACACAATAACTCAATTTAAAATTGTGCAGCAGAACTGAACAGACATTTTTCCAAAGAAGACACACAGAGGGCCAACATGTCCATGAAAGGGTTCTCAGCATCACTGAGCGTTAGGGAAACGCAGATCAAACCACCCTGAAACACCAGCATACATACCCCTGCTAGAACGGCTGTCGGCAAAAAGACAGGAGATAAGTGTTGGCAAGGAAACGGAGAAAAGGGGACCCTTGTGCACTTTTGATGGGAATCTACATTGGTCCAGCCACGATGGAAAACTGTGCGGAGGTCCATCAAAAAATTAAAAATAGGGCTACCATATGATCCATCAAGTCTACTTCCAGGCATATATCTGAAGTACCTGAAATCAGTATTTCCCAGCATCACTGCGCCATTACTTACAATAGCCAAGACACAGAGAAAGCTGGGGTGTCTACTGACAGATGAATGCATAAAGGAGCTGTGGATAGATCTAAAATACAATACTATTCAGCCACCAAAAAAAAAAAAAAAAGAATGAAATCCTGCCACCTGTGACAACGTGGATGGGCTTTGAGGGCATTATGCTAAGTGAGGTAAGTCAGATAGAGAAAGACAAAGACCATATGATCTCCCTTATATGTGGAATCTAAAAAAAACCAAATTCGTAGAAACAGAACAGGTTAGTGGCTGCCACCAAGTGGGGAAGGGCAGTGGATGAAAGGGGTGAAGGTGGCTAAAAGCAGGGGCTTACAGGTAAGATAAATTAGTCACGGCAATGTGACGTGCAGTGTGGCAACTGGAGTTCACAGTACGGTACTGTGTATTTGACAATTGCTGAAAGAACAGATCTTAGAAGTTCTCATCCCAGGAAAAAAATAGATCAACTATGTGGGGCGATGGGTGTTAACTAGACTTATCGGTGCCGTCATTTGGTAGCAGGTACATATGTCAAGTAATTATGTTGTGCAACTTAAGCTAATACAATGTCAATTATATTTCGATGAAACTGGAAAGAAAAGTAATAGGAAAGATAGAAAAAATAAGAGTAGTGAAATCCCCCCCCCAAAAAAAGACAAATATTTATAAACACCTACTTTGTGTTTGATACTGCTTCAGACACTAGGGACAGAACAATGAATGAAACAGGCTGAGACTCCTACCCCCGTGGAACTTTCAGAATGACGTCCGTCCCACTTGGCAAAGGCTCACCTGGCAGGTCAGTTTCCTTCCTTGAGGCTCACCTGCCACCCTAGTCCAAGGGGTTCTAAATCTTACCCAATTTTCTGCTCCACCGTCTACCACAAGACTCCCAGGTGCCAATTCTTTGGTTTTTAGTAACTAATGTTTTATTACAAATTTTATATTTTCATAATGAATCTTCTTTTTACATCTCAGGGATAAATATTCTGTCAACCAAGTAAAAAATAAGACAAAGGAAAGGAACTTCCTTTAACCTTTACAACACCCCATAACAGTCATACTAAAATTATCCCCAGTTTAAAGATAAGGAAACTCAGTCTGGTGGCTTGCCCCAGCTCACCCAGCTGACACAGTGAAGTCGGGGTTGGAGGTCAGGCAGTGTGGCTCCAGGGCCGTGGTCCTTAGCACTGGTCAGTGTCTGACGCCCTGGCAGGAAGACCCACCCAGTGTCTGGGGCGGGGGGCCCCGGCAGCCACCAGAAGGTGCAGGTGACCAGGCTACGGTGAGCTGTCCCTCAGACTTCCCTCTGCAAGGGAGGGGACACATGCCCTCGCCAAGGGTCAGCCGAGGGACTGGCCCAGCCGCTCCCGCGGAGGGGGTGGGGCGGCTGGCCTGCTGAACCGGGAAGAGGTCGCCGGGCTGCCGGCTCTGACATCACCTGAAGAGCTGGCTGCTCTTTCTGAAACCCCGGCTCCCCGCTCTTGGCTCCCACAGCACACCTGGGGTCAAGTGCAGGCAACCACAGCCTGGGGGGTTGGCAGGGAGCGTGTCCTTAAACAGTGAC
>PVJD01016726.1:0-19989 GCA_004026545.1 Mormoops blainvillei
TTTGTTTAGAAGATCTATCCATTTTTGACAGTGGGGTGTTAAAATCCCCTGGTATAAGTGTGTTGCTGTCTATATCTTTCTCGAAGTCCTCCAAGATTTTCTTCATATACTTGGGTGCTCCTGTGTTGGGTGCATATACATTTACAATGTTTATGTCTTCTGGATAGATTCTTCCCCTGAGTACTATGCAGTGTCCTTCTGTATCATTTTTTTATGGCTTTTGTTTTGAAGTCTGTTTTGTCTGATAGAAGTATTGTTATCCCTGCTTTTTTTTTTTTTTCTCCTGTCCATTTCCTTGGAATGTTTCCTTCCAACCCTTTACTCTCAGTCTGTTTAGGTCCCTTTTTGTGAGGTTGGTCTCGTTTAGGCAGCATATGTGCAGGCCAGGTTTTCTTATCCATTTAACTACCCTATGTCTGTTGAATGGGGCATTTAATCCATTAACATTTAAGGTTATTATTGATAGGTACTTGTTCATTTCCCCTCGTTTATACCTGTGTTCCTCTCTCTGTCACTCTTTTTCTTCCTCTTCTTATAGCAGCCCCTTTAGCATCTCTTGCAGTGCTGGTTTGGTGGAGGTATATACTTTCAGCCTTCTTTTGTCTGGGAAACTCCTTATTTCACCTTCCTTTTTAAATGAGAGCCTTGCTGGGTAGAGTACTCTTCATTACAGGCCTTTGCTTTTCATTACTTGGAATTTTTCTTGCCATTCCCTTCTGGCTTTAGTGTTTCTGTGGAGAAATCAGATACTAGCCTTATCAGCGCTCCCTGTATGTTACTTCTTGTTTATCCCTTGCTGCTATTAAGATTCTCTTTTTGTCTTTAACTCTTGGCATTTTAATTATGATGCATCTTGGAGTAGGCCTCTTTGGGTTTATCTTGATTGGGACTCCTTGTGCTTCCTGTACTTGCATGCTATTTTCCCTGTCGAGGTTCAGGAAGTTTTCTGTCATTATTTTTTGAAACAGGGTTTCTATCCCTTGCTCCTTTTCTTCTCCTTCTGGTATTCCTATGATTTAAATGCTCTTACCTTTCATGTTGTCTTGGATATCCCTTAAGGCATCTTCATATTTCTTGAAACTTTTTTTGTGCAGCTGCTCTACCTAGGTATTTCTTTCTACCTTGTCTTCCAGCTCACTAATTCAGTCCTCTGCTTCATCCAGCCTGCTTGTAATTCCCTCTAGTGTATTTTTTTATTTCATAACTTGTATTCTTCATTTCTTCTGGGTTCTTGTTTAAGGTTTCTATTTCCTTTTTTTTAACTGTTGTAGTTCTCATTCAGTTCTTCGTAGTTGTCTGTGAGTTACTTAAGCATCCTTATTACCATTCTTTTGAATTCTATATCTGGTAGTTTGCTTGCCTCTGTTTCATTCAGCTCTTTTAGTGGGGGGTCTTCTATTCATTTCAATTGCTGGTTCTTTCTTTGTCTCCAATTTTCGGTGTCTCTTTTTGTTTGTTTATGTGATTCCTGATGTTCTGCTTTGCCAGCTATCTTCATAGGGTAAACTTCTGTGGTAGGAGGTCTGTGGCTCTCAGTGGTGTGGTCCTTTTGATCTCCTTGTCTGGATGCTCTAGGTTAGCCCTTTCTTCTGTTTGTGTGGGGTCTTTTGTTGTACTTTGGCTTTTCCTGTTGGTGGATCCTTTGTTGGTGGGTTCACTCCTCCTGCAGGTTTACTCGTATTCACAACTCCCACATTATCTTGTATGTGATCAGGGGCAGGGTGAAGGCCAAATGGAGCAAGACAGTGGGGGAGTATTCTATGGGAAGTAAAGTATTAACAACTAGAGAACAGAAAGGAGATCCTTGCAGACGTACCACAATAAGCGTGATAATTCATCCAAGTAACACTTTTTATAAAAGGTGAAAAAGAGACAAGGCTCTTATTGGGGGGAAAAAAGAATGTGAGCTGACTCCAGAAAGCAGAACACCTATGCGAGGTTAGATGATGAGATATGATGAGATATAGTGAGAGTAAGTGATAGAAACTTGGGGTAGTGTGGGAGAGAATAAAATTAACCGCAGCAGTAATCAAACTCAGGAAAATAACGAAATGGGCCAAAACCTGGGAAGGGTGTTGTATGGGATTTGGAACAACAATAATAAGACAAGCAATATTTAATCTGAATATAAAGACTAAAAAATTAAAAGACCAAGAGTAGTGTGTCATTGGAATATGGGTGCATTGTCAGAAGAGAAATTAAAATGTAATAGGAAAGGGAGAACAGGAAAACTAGTCAAAAAGTGAAATCAAACCAACAAAACAAAGAAAACTAAACATAAGGAAGAAAAATAAAAAGATTGAAACGTATAAAAAACCCAAAAAGCAATAAAAAAATAAAATGCAAGTTCTGAAGGATATTAAAGTGAAATTTTTTTCTCAGTTGTTATCATTAGCCCTCTGATCTCTCTCTGGATCTATCTTTGGTCCTTTCACAGCTCCAGGTCTTATTGTCTTACACTCGTGAGGAAAAAAAAAAAGAAAGAAAGGAAAAAAGAGGGGGAAAAAAGCCTCCTGCTGACTTTAAATCCACCACAGGGGTTCTGCTGGTCTTCCTTGATGCTGCAGTCAGAGGGGGCTGGGCTTCGTTTTTTGTTTTCTGGGTTTTTTTTCTTTCCTGTGGATCGTCTGTTTTCTGTTGTTCTCTGCAATCTTTGCCTTCCAAATTTTAACTAAGCTGGAATTTCATTGGCTGATCACTCAGTTCTTCAGAAGATTGGCAGGTGTCTCAGTTGGGTGCACGAGCAAGAGGGCTTAGCTTCCACCTACTTCTCTGCCATCTTCTGACCCCTTGTTTTAATTCTTTATATATAAAACTGATTATCATATTTCAGGGTATTACTTTGTATATGGGTGTCATTATTGCTTTCTAGAGTTACACTTTTAATGCATAAGCATAAATAAAAGAATTAAAAACATTTACATAGATACAGAATTAGTACTACCTATGTATAATGCACACCCTTATTTTCCCCTCAAAAATTTGGGCAGAAAATTGCACATTATACATGGCAAGATACAGTATGTATTTTAACATGGTGAAATATATATAATATAGATAGACTATCATCTTAACCATTTTTAGGTGTTCAGTTCAGTGGCATTTAGTAGTACATTCACATTGTTGAGGAACCATCACCACTATTTATCTCCAGAACTTTTTCATCTTCCCAAGCTGAAAGCCTGTGCCCACTAAACACTAACTCCCCATGCCCTGCCCTAGCTCCTGACAACCACCATTCTACTTTTTGCTCTATGAATCTGACTCTTCTAGGGACTTCATATAAGTGGAATCATACAGTATTTGTCCTATTATTACTGGCCTATTTCTCTTGGCATAGTGTCTTCAAGGTTCTTTCATGTTGTCACATGTATCAAAATTTTCTTTCTAAGTCTTAATAATATTCCATTGTATGTGTACATCACATTTTGTTTATCATTCATGCTATGATGGACACTTGCGTTGCTTTAGCTTTATTTTAACATTATATAAATTTATGTACACTGAAAACTAAACATGTGCACTATTTCCTTCCACAACAATAAAACCAAAACAAATGTGTAAATTAAATGCAATAAAAATATTAATGAAATTTAAATAAACAACATAGGTGTACATCAGTGGATGACACTGTCTTACTGAAATCTTGTCAAAACAGGAAGAGGGTGCTGATGGTCTTGGTGCAGACTCCATGGAATCTGGCATATCCTTTAACCACTGGGATGACAGTTTTCCTATATTTTTCTCTATTTGAACTATTGCAAAGCCTTAGTTTTTATATTACACACAAATGCTGTTTGCCCTTCTCCTGTCACAAAAGCATCCTTTACATCTTATGCCTACTTCTGTTCTTTTCTTAGTGTCCTACGGCCATTAAAGTAGTACCTGATGGCTATCAGGCGATGACAGACCTGAAGGCTGGTAATGTGATTGCCCTTGGTTAGAAGAGAGTCATGCAAATTATTGTGACTTCCTAAAGTTAAAAGCTCTTGGTGAACTAGCAGAAACTACACTCATGGGTCCCAGTTTGAGAAACAGTGGTTTAACCTCTTGTTCAGGCTGGTTCTACCTGCCTGTGATGTTAGCTGTTGCCTGAAGTTACTATCTAGTCTCCCAGGTTCTCAGCAGACTTCCAGGCTGTCCTGGCTGAATGAAGTCAGCCTCCTATCCTATTTCAAAATCCCTAGTCTCTCTGAGACTTCTGTTTAGTCCTTGCTTCTCTGCTTTTGTTAGTTCATTGCTGAGCAGAGATACTGGGTGAGATCTGAGATTAGAGAAACCCACCTCTTTAGATCATAGGCTCTACCCATGCCCTGTGCATTTGGACTTCCCCTTTCCCCATATCTTTTTCTTTCCCACCCATGCACGGTCCTTGTAGAACTTCAATTATTTTTAGTGATACAAGTCACCATTTATTGTGACTTACTCGTATGGTAAGTCACCATACAAGTCACACAAGAGCACCCATTTGGCTAAAGCCAAGTTCTTGGCAAACTTTGTCTCTTTGAATCATCACTACCCTCCAGGAAGGGCCATGGTGTTCCCACTTTTCACATGGAACCCTCATAGACTTCAGGTAGTTTGCCCAGGGCCACACATGCAGAAAGTGGCAAAGCCAGGACTGACTGACTCCTCTGGGACTCCATACCATTCTTGCCAGTAGGGGCAATTCTTTCGGTAAAATTCTTGGGCCATCACCGTTTGGTTCTATCAGTAAGATAGAACTGGCTTTGAAACCATTTCCCAGGTGTGCCTGCCTCAGCATGGAAAGTTAGCTGTATTCTTCCAGGCCAGCACTTTTTCAAGCAGCTGACACTGAAGGTGAACAAACATCTTTTTCCTGACATCAGTTTTTCCCTGCATGTGTAATATCTGTGACTACAGTATAATTCGACTAAATCTATTCTTTTTCACTGTAAATGCCTGGTGGTCCATGTGGGCGTGATGGGTAAACCAAGCTTTGTTGGGGTGCTCCTTGGGGCACTGAGAGCCACTAATAACATTACTAATGTGGAAAAGTGGTTTCACCATCCAAACAACAGCTTTACAAAAGCATTTTAGGAACACAATTAGTTCATAAATTGGGAACTTCCTGTCTTTCCTAGGGTGGAGGGAATGGACACAATAGGTAGTTTCAAATGCTGAATAACATAATACATACAAAAGCCTGTAGCACAGTGATTAGTGCATTGAATCCACTCAAAAAAGTAGTCTCTGTTAAATTATTATTATTGCTATTGTTATTTCATGTAAAGGCAACATCTCTGTGTCTTAAGATGGCAGGACTGGGACCAGTGAATTGCAGTTGATACATTTCTCCTAAAATAAAGGCTTCCTGATCCATCAAAGCTGTTCAAAAATAGATCAGACCAGTAGTGAGTTCCGTATTATTGAGAATGTTCAAGCTAAAGTTAGCTATTGAAGAAGAGAATGTATAGGATGAGGGGAGGCTTGGACCACAGGACCTTTGAGATTCCACCCAAATATCAGCTTTTCGCTTCTCTCATTCCCTCAGCAAATACTAGATTGAGTCATGCTGACTCTCTACCTTAGCTAGCACACATCTCTGCTTTGTCCTGCAAAATGTTTCACAACACCTTCAGTGGAACTGCCCAGTCAGCAGAGCAAGGGCATTGGAGCCAGCAAATTCTGAGTTTGAATCCTGGCTTTTCCACTGACCAGGAGTTTAACCTTAGGCAAGGTACCAATACTTACATTTTCTGTACCTGCCAAATGGAACTAATAGTACTGATCAGCTGGGGTGCTTGAGAGGATGAAATGGGATAAAACATGTAGAGTGGTTAGTTTGGAACTGGACTCCAGTTGTATCACTTACTGGCTGGGAAAGTCACAATTTCTCTGAGGGTCAGTATCTAAATTCTGAGTGTCAGCATCTTCAACTCTGAAATTGGGGGATGATACCTAGCACAAGGACATGGTCATTGTGACATTGGTAGCCATTATGAGATATACCTGGCATAGGGAAAGCCCTTGACAAATGCCTATTCCAGCCTTAGCCAAATCCTTCCCATGCACCATTAACCCTTGTTCAATTTTCCGTTTTTGCTAACAATGGCTAACATTTTCTGAACACTAATTATGTTCCAGGCATAGTTCTAAGTGACTGACATAAAATAACTCATATTATTCTCTCCACAGTCCTGTGGATGGGCAATATATTATCTCCACAATACAGAGGAGGAAAGAGACTCTTGGACAGATGAAGTGGCTTACCTAGAGTCACACAACTAGGTAAATGGCAGAGCCAGGGTTTGAATCTGGGTCTCTTTGACTGCAAAGGTTTTGCTCAAGAGCGAATCAATCTGTAGACTTGCAGGTGGCTTGGCTGACTGGATGCCTGTTTTCAACTTCATCCCCTCTGCAGCTTTGGCAGGTAGCACCAGGATGTCAGACTGTAGTCTCTCTGGGAATTGAAGGCAGTCACTGTCTCAGGAAGAGTTTGAAAGCTCTCTTTTGCTCTTGCCAGCACCATGCTCTAAGCCTCTGTAGACCCTGGGAAATTCATTCTCTGACTTCAACACCCACAGCTCAGGGTACTAGAGCCCGGGACTAATGCGAAGTGGTGGGACCAAGAGGCAACGTAGAGAGTGATAGGAAGTCAGGAGGCAGCAGTACTACCCTGGCTTATCTTCCAGTGGCTGTGACTTTGGGCAAGGTGGTTAAGCTCTTTGAATTTCCCCTCCCTCCCTTTTTTTTGTACTTAAAGATTTTATTTATTTATTTTTAGACAGAGAGGAAGGGAAGGAAAAAGAGAAGGAGAGAAACATTAATGTCTGGTTGCCTCTTGTGCCTCCAACCAGGGACCTAGCTCACAACCCAGGCATGTGCCCTGACTGGGAATCAAACCAGTGACCCTTTGGTTCTCAGGCCAGCACTCAATACGCCGAGTCACACCAGCCAGGGCCCCTCCCTCCCTTTTTAACGTGAAGTGTCACTAGAGATTTCTCAATAGCAGTTCCAACAATCATTTCTCAATTTTGTTAGGACAAGATTGTTAGGACAAGAACTAGAAATAGTATTTATATTCATGGGAATGTGGGTTAGGACAATCCAGTAAAGAAGAGAGACCTTGGAAGAGACTGAGTATAAGCAAGTGGGTAAAATACTGACTGAGATTTCTCCTGACATCCTAGAGTTCTAATTGCAGATAAATTGTTCCCTTTGGTGAGAACTAAGGGGTAAATATAATGGGCAAATGGGCTGAGCTTGGGCCTAGCTGTAAGGAAGAGGAGATGCTGACCAGCGGCTGTGCTGAGTCTTTCTCAGCAGATCTACAGAATCTGTTTTCTGTATCATTCCTTCCTTGTCACATTTTGAGGCAGAGTCTTAGCAACCAAACCTTTTATAGTGATGCTGTCCTAACCTGTGACTTGATTTTGCACCTTTGTTTTCCATTTAGGTACATTGCCTGCCATTAGAATATGCTGTCACCAAGTGGCAGTGCTATTCCCATCTGGTCTACAGGCTCAGGGTGTTTAATGGTAGCTGTGGGTTGCCAGGATTTGTATGTGTGGAAACAGAATTCTGCATTAACATTTTGGCTGGTGGTTGCCAACTCTGTTCTTAATACTGTCCGCCTTCCCTCAGATTCTCATCAAAGAGAATATTAAATCATGGACAAGAACTCTTTAGGAATTAAAACCAGGTACTCTGTCTTCCATGGAATAGGAAGTCATGACTTTTTCTTTTAAAAAATAAGGTAAGAGTTTTGATTTTTATAAAGATGACTAAGTTATTTGTGCAAACCTGGGAAGCAAGGCTTCCCAGAAGTTTCGCAGAAATGAAATAATATAGATATGTTCTCTGACCCCAATATAATTAAGTTGCAAACAATGACTTAAAAGATAACTAAACAACACTTTTTAAAAAATTGAAATGTTATGCAGGTATTATGTAGATACCTATGTAATTAAAATTTGTATTATTTATTTATTGTATTGTATTTTTTCCCCATTACCACTTAATCCCCTTACGTCCACCTCCCCCCCCAGCAATCACCACACTGCTGTCCATGCCCATGAGTCCTTTTTCCCTTTTGCTCAATCCCTCTACACCCTACCCTACCTTAGCTGTCATCCTGCTCTCTGTGATTCTGTCTCTGTTTTGCTTGTTAGTTCAGTTTGTTCATTAGATTCCAACATGAGTGAAATCATATAGTATTTGTCTTTCTCTGACTGGCTTATTTCACTTAGCATAATGTTCTCCAGGTCCATCCATATTGTTGAAAAGGGTAAAATTTTCTTCTTTTTTTATGGCTGAGTGATATTCCATTGTGTAAATGTTCCATAGTTGTTTTGTCCATGCATCTACTGATGGACACTTGGGCTGCTAAAATTTTATTAACGTATATAGTAGAGAAGTTTAGAGTCTTTGCAATGCTAAAATAGTATGTCCTAAAACAATCTAAAGAAATTGAGAAATTTCTAGAGAAATATTTGAGTGTGTAACTTTCTAGAGAACTTTGATCTGCTGCCTGTCACAAGCCTCCAAACTATGGAACTGGCCCACAAACCGGGAACCCAACCGGCAACTTTTAAGTCTGTGGGACAACGCCCAACCCACTGAGCCACATCAGCCAGGGTTGAGTGTGTAATTTTTGATCTGACAAAAGTTCCATATGTTAACTAAGCATGAGATTCTAGGAGAAATTACATTGAAAAGGAAAAGCATGTTCTACAAGCTACTGAGAAAGGTAATAGCGTATTATTAATATGTGGATTTGGCCATTTCTCCTTGTCTGTTTTCTGCTGTTGTTTCTTCTGGTTTTCATTCATGGTATCTTGTCTCTATCTGTGCCTCAATCAAGAAACTGAAGAAAAAAAGTGGTATCAGGTAAAAATGAATCAACCTGGGATAGAATCATCTTTTCAAATGCTTTTTCTCCCCCAGCCTTTCAATTAAAAAAAAATTAAAAAATACTAAAGAAACACACACACACACACACACACACACACACACACACACACACACAAATACCCAAACCCTAAGAGCCAAAGAAAAAAATGGTAGCAATTAAAAAGTATTTTTTAAATTGTTGTTTGTGTACAGTTGTCTCCATTTTCCCACCACCAATTTCTTCCACCCCATTCCCCGCCGCCACCTCCCACTCTAAATCCTACTCCCCTTTGGCTTTGTCCATGTTAACGACCATCCCTCTTCTTTCCCCTGTTATCCCCCTCCCCCCTCGCCTCCGGTTATTTTTAATGAATGATATTTAAAATACCACATATAAAAATGAGTGGAATGCAGTTAAAGTGATACTTAGAGGGAAAATTATACTCTTAATACATATCTTAGAAAAGAGAAAAGATTGAAAATAAATCAACTAAGCAGCTGTTTCTCTCTTTCTGGTTTTTAAGGTACATTTGGAGAGCTTGACTTTACAAACAGGTAAATGAGAGCATGTTATTTTTGCATCTTGCCTATATCAGGTTTAACATTTTTGTGTGGCAAAATGTTATATACATCACCACAGAAGTTGTCATCTAATCTTGCATGTCAACAGCATTTAATATGGTTGATCACTTGTTCATTCTTCTAATTCTTTCCTGTAACTCTTTCTTCACTTGGTTTCCAGGCAGTGGTGAGCAGGAGCCAGCTCATATCAGCTTGCAAGAGTTGATTGTGTGCCAACAACCTGTTCAGTGACATCACATTGGTATCTTGAAATGGACCATGGAAATAGGAAAACAATACAAATCAGTGTACCTTTTAAAAAAATCCGTCTATCTATCTACCTGTCTGTCTATTATCTATCTATCTATCTATCTATCTATCTATCTATCTATCTCTCATTATCTATAGTCTTCTATCTATCTACTCATCCATCTGCCAATTACTGATTGTCTATCTATCTACCCACCTTCAGTGAACATGTTTACCAGTTCTAACACGCTGCCGGAACACCATTTTCTTCTGCTTCTCCTCACCTTCACTGGCTGCTCTTAATCAGTGTCAAGAGCTCGCTCTTCTCTGGAATGCTAAACTTTAGAGTGCCCCAGGATTCAGTCCTCAGACCTTGTCTCTTCCATCTACTCACTCCCTTAGTGATCTCACTTGATCTTTAAACACTGATGACTTCTAAACAAATTATCTCCTATCCTAATTTCTCCCATGACTCCAGGCTCATATATCCCACTGCTGACTCCACGTTTTTGGACAGGTTATATTTGCAGTGCCCGTTTAGATATCCAGATGGGTGTGCGGTGATGAACATAAGGAAGGAGGAGTTGCTGTCAACTAGGATAGGAAATCTGAGAGAGAAACATGTTAGAAAGACAGGAAAGAGAAATGGCAGCCACCAAGAGCTGTTAAAGTCAGTCTAGGAGGAACTGAGTTTTAAGTACATTATTTAAAGTTGAGCATGTGGGATGAGTACATCTTGGAGTATGGGAAAGAAGGCTTTAGGTGGTATGCCAATGGACATGGATATTTGTTTAAAGTTGTTTTAGCATAAAATTAAAAATGATAGTGACATAAGAGCTTTTTCTTAAAATGCTTTCATTTTAAAAAACAAATGAATCTAAAGGATAAATAGTAAGTAAATGATAATACAGGTGTTAGATAAATAAATAATATGAAGGTGGTATGGGAATGATGTTTGAGAACTCCATGATGCAGGAATCAAACATATTAAAACTGGAAGGAAGTGGAGTGGCGAAAGCTAAGTAAAATCAGTATCCATTCTCAACCCTCTGTTCTCTTGGGAACCTCTACTATGGAGGCTGGAAAGTCAAATACTTCTGCAGATTCCCTTATAGCTAGAAGTGACATGTGACTCAGTTTTTGCCTATGACCTATTAGCAGCTATCTGTAGGAGGTGGCTTTGAGGAAAGCCTTTGAGGAAAGTTTTTTTCCTGATAAAAAGAGGGATTTAACTGGTCCAGCACTTTCTCTCTCCTCTTCTTGCCTTGATTGTGGATCTAATGGTTGGAAACATAGCAGCCACCTGTAACAACGAAGAAAGAGAATCAATCACAGAGATTTTAGCCAAGACATGCTTCAGCCACCGAACAACATTTTGGATTTTTCATTATGTGAGGAAAATAAATCTCTGTTTGTTTAAGTGACTTAGAGGCTTTTGTTGTATGTCTGACTGAACACAATCCTAACTGTCCCCCAGTCTGTCATGAACTGAGCATGATCATGACCCTCTTCTGCTTGAAATCCTTCCCTTGGGCGATACCATTTTCCTCTATCAGACTAGCAAAATGAAAAAGATTGAGCATGCTCCATGCTTGTACAGTGTAGGGAAATAATTCCCAGCATTCACAGTGGATGACGCTATACATTGGTATCATGCTTTGGGAGAATAATGGGTAATAGCTCTCCAAGCTAAAGATGCTCATAACCTTCTTGACAACAATTCATTCCAGAGTCAGCAGAGCACTTATCCCCCTAGCCCAGAGATGCACCTCACACTGGTGGTGAAGCTAGGCACAGGGGGGCTGTGGGGCCTGTCCTAGCTGAGGCCCGCATTGTTGTGACCAACCAGTGGCCGTGGGTTTCCACCCAGTTGCACAGGGTTGCAGCTGGGCCCTGCCTGACAGTAATAAAGAACACGGAGACTTTGCTTGCCTGCTACAACCCAGTGGCAGGAAACATTCCAAGAGCACCTGTTTCCTGAGGACCCTGTCAGGAGCTCCCAGGCACCATCTGGGCGCTGCCCCACATGTTGTTTGCATTAGGAGTTTAGAAAAACAATTCAACTTTGACTAATCACTTTTTAATTTTTTCAGGCGCATCCCAAAGTCTCACTCTGCCCCAGTCCCTCTTCCCTCCTAGCTCTTCTCAGTTCTCTAGGCTGACACACACACATAAATAAGGCACTCACACATACATACACTCACCTATACATGCAGTCAGCCCACTCCTACTCCTACACACATTCACACGTGCACACACTTATACACTCATCACTCACTCACACATATACACTCACTACACACTCATACACCACACACTCAGCTATACACTTGCACCCACACATCCACTCACATACACCACACACTCATACATACCATACACACAAACACACACTCATATCCACACACTCCCTCATACTTGTATGTATACACACACCCCCACAGTCACACACCCACTCACACACACTCTCACATGCATACACACACATATACACACAGACACTGTTACAAGTCACACACTTGCACACATATTCACACACATCGCTTCTTACGTAGTTCTGAGGAACAACCTACCTACTTCTTTGAGGTTGGCACGGGAAGGGTCAGTTTAAGGCAGTAGTGGTCCTAAGAGCATGGCCTATGGAGAACTTTTAAAAGCACAGACCCTAGAGCCAGGCTTGAATCCCAGTTCTGCAACTTGTTTACCTGCCATACTTCAGTCTCCTCTTCTGCTAAAGAGTAAGAAGGCTGCTGGTGCCAGCGCCTTCATACAGGAGAAGTGCTTAGAACAGTGCCTAGCAGGCTAAGTGCCATATGTGTTTGCTTTAAAAATTGCAACAAATAAAAGTAACACCAAATTCAGTACTGATATTGACATGATTTTCCTGACTGCATAATTCTGAATCAGTTCCCTGAAGTTTAATGTTTCTCCTCTCATGGATGTCCTTGTTTTGCTGTACCTATGTGGGAAACTGAGGGCTCCTGTAAAGCAGAGAAAGTTGAAGCACAGAGAGGTTAAGTCTCATTTTTTATGTCACACAGCCTGCTGGAGACTGGGGAGGTCTGCAGAGTTTCCATTGTGAACTGTCCAGGGAATGCCCCCAGCACAGTGCCCAGCAGGTTGTCATGTGGAAGCTGGGTGGGCCGTGGCACTTGGAGATGGGGCTTTGTGAGGGGAAGCAGAAGCGGTCTCTGTTGTAGACAGTGGGCATGACCACAGAAAACTGAGGTGGCCTCAGTGAAACCCACCTGCTAGAGTTAAACAGAGCCTATCCAGCTGGACCAGGCCCAATTTCCAGGTGGCTTGAGGGCAGGAGCCCAGGAGGGGCTCTGGCACTGGTGAGGTGGAGGGTGCCAAGAGGAGGGCAGGCAGGCACTATGGCTGGCTGAGGCTTCCTCAGGCCTTGTTCTGGTCTGCTGCCAGGCCTGATGGCCCTAGCATGGCTGCCTTCTGAGAACAAAGCATCCTACAGGAATTCCGGCTGGATAATATGATGCATTGTGGAGTCTGGCAACCTGCCAGACCAACTTACCCCGCCGTTGTTTACAATTTGGGAGCCTCGAAGTCATCACCAGCACTTAAGATGGCAAGGACCCTCTTACTGGGCCCACCTCTGAAATTCCACAACTGCTTTGATGCTCACCTCACCTCTCCCCTTCCTGTCCTCAAAAGTGTTTGCCTCTAACTAGTGAGGGCAGTGGGAGGGGGTGCTTCCTGGCTGGGCCTGACTGCTGGGCTGAGCAGAGACTCCCGGGCTGTTACAGCAGCGAAGATTTCCTTCCTGAAAAACACACCAGCCTCTGCTTTCTGTCCCTCTGTGTTTCTCTTCAGAGAGAGCCTGGGCAACCTCTGCTTCTTAGCCCCCAGCCGTGGGCCCAGCCCACCTGGACAACCAGCCCCAGGGACATAGGGAAAATCAGCAGTTATTTGTGGGCAGGTGACCTGTCCTTGGTGAGGTCAGTCTGCAGGTCCCTGGCTCTCACAGACAGGCAGGGCAGCCACCAGTAAATTATAACAGAAAGTGTCAGTTTCTTCTTCTGGGTCCCCCCATAGCCTGTGGGGGCTGACTCAGAGTCCAGAGCAAGTTACTTCAGCTCCTGTGCCCCATTTTTCTTATCTGTATGTGAGAATCTTCTTTCCTCACTACTTCATCTAACCTGTCCAAGAATCCTACCAGCTCTACCTTCACAAAGCATCCAGAATCTGACCACTTGGTCCCAGCTCACCCTGAGTCCCCAAGCCCTGCCTTCGCCTCCTTTGTCCCAATACAACCTCTTCTCTACATGGCAAGCGGCAGGATCCTATTCAAACCAAAGTTTCCCCTTTGCTCAAAACCTTCCCAAGGCTTCCATGTCATTCAAAAATAAGTCCTCCCCTCCCCTCCGTCTCTCCTTCCCTCCAATCTTAACTACCTCTATGCCAGCCGTATTGACTCCCTCACTGCTCCTCGCACCCACAGACACACACCTGCCCCAGGGCCTTTGCAATGGCTGCTCCCTCTTCCTGAAAGGCACTTACCTCAGATATGAGCAAAGATTTGCTTCCTTATGTCCTTTGAAGTTCTACTCAAAAGTCAACTTCTCCTTTTAAACTCTCCTCTCTCCCAACTACCTGCTTCACTGTCTCCCAGGCTTTTGTCATCTTCATGGACTTTGCTTATTTAGCTGGAATGTCAGTGTGAAGGTGGAAGGTGGTAATGTTTGCTGCTTTGGTAACTGCTAAGTCCTGACACCCAGAATGAGACCTGGTCCTTAGAAGGTGCTTCTAAACAACAGTTGCCTGAGGGAATGAAGAGTATCTGCCTTAATAAGCTGTTATGAGAACTGACTCTGGTAATGCCTGTCAAGTGCTCAGCTAGTTCTGACATGGAGCAAGTACTTGGTGGATGATACTTATTATTAGTAGTATTCGTATTGTAGTTCTGATGCCGTTTGTTGGAAGTCCTTGGTGGACCAGCAACCATTTCCTCTCATTGATTACTCAACCCGATTCCCTCGCAGAACACACTCTTGGCACATGTGTTTTGCTGGGGCTGGTCCCATCTGGCTTTGGAGTGGGCCACCTCAGCCATAGCTAGTCAGTGCCCTGCATTCTGTTTCCCATAGCAATGAGCTCAGAGATGGGTACGATTCAAAGTCAATCAGAGACATTCCTGTTTCCTTATGGCCTTGAGGCTGAGCAGATGTAAGGGCTGGAACTGGTGCAACCATCTTTTTACTCAGGAGGAGAGTGAAGCCATCAGAGATGGGTCAAGCTGAAAGAGCTGGGCAATTGGGATGGTGTTTAGAACCCTCTTAGTCTGGACATGGTTCACATCCAGGTGTTTTGGCTACTTTTGTCAATAATGCTCATTTTAGTTAAGTCAGTTCAGGTTAGATCACTGACACTTATAACCAGAAAATTCCTGCTTAATCTAGAATTCAACCCGAAATCCCCTGGAAGTTTTCTTCCTTCACCCTTATTCTTACCCTTCTCTCTGTGTTTAGGCCCCACTGTCTGGCATTTGGCAATCAGTGGTTTCTGTCTTTATTTGATTCTCATCTCCATTGCCGTTACTCCTTTGGTCTTTCATGCTATTTGTCTGGTGTCTGTGGCTGGTGTGCATGGTTCCAGTCCTTTGCAGGAACTGGCACTTAGAGTGTGTGAGTTTTAACACATTATCCACTCATTTGCCAAATTAGTGGCAAGAATCTTTTTAATGAACATAGTGCAGGGAGTGGGGGAGTTTTGTTAATCAAAGATTCTGGTTTACTGAGAGTTTTCACACCCTCTCTAACCTTCTCCAGGACCTGTCTCCTTTCTTTTTCCCTTGCCATGGAGTAACCATGGCAGCCATCCTCCCTCTGTGTGATCCCTGGGCATGTCAGGTCCCATTCTGCATCAAGAACTTTGCACTGGCTGTTCCATTTGTCAGACTGTCCTTCCTTCATATCTTCTCATGATGCCACTTCCCATCCTTCAGTTCTCAGCTCAATTGTCACTTCTTCTGAGAGTCTTTTCCTGACCAACCCATCCCTTTTTATTTCAATGTCTTTTCTCTTCTTTTCTTTCTTTCCTTTTCTTTTCTTTGGCAGTACTTATCACTTTTGGAAATTATTTTATCCACTTGTTTGTCTTTTTTGCTGGAATGTAAGACACAAGGTCAGGGGTCCTATCTGTCCTACCCATGTCTCCTCACAGTGCTACATTGCCTCATTTGCTCCTTTAGATAAGTGGAATCTCATTGGTCCCAGCCACCTGCATTGGAGACCTCAAGGTCATTCTTCATGCCCACAGGCAATCAGTTACTAAGTGGCTTACTCTCCACCTCCTACCCAAAACTTCTGCTCCATCCTATTTTCTCTGCCTTAGTTCGGGATCCTTCACATTACGCAATAATCCCTACCTAGGCCCTGCCTTTCCCCTTTTCTTCTACATCTGTAGCTAAGACATCACACTTAGGTTAGTTGCTTCATCTGGAACATTCTTTTATTTCCTCTTTGCCTGGTATCTCAGCTATCATAAACAGAAGTCACTGTAGGTGTTTTAAGCAGGAGGAGATCTAATGCAGGGACTTGGGAGCCCCTGTGGAGGGGCTGGTGGAATGGATCTAGGTTGAATGTCCAAAATGATCCCAGAAAAACAGCAGAAATGGCCTGAACTCTGCTACCATCAGGCAGTAGGGAATTATGAGGCTGTCATTGAACCTGCTAGTTCAAGAACATAGCATTTTATCTGTGATCCAGCAATCAGAGGCCACTTCAGCTGCTACAGCTGCTGGTAGAACCCCATGAAGCTGGAGCTTGTACCCTAGGATGTCATTGTAAAGAGACCCAGCACCTCTCCAACTATGCTAATAAGTAGAAAGTCACCAAAGGCCTCTAGAGATGGTCTCTTCCTTCTGTTTGTCTTTCAAGTCACACACGAGTGCAGCAAATTGGCGGAACCTAATTTGAACCTTGTTGTAAAGGTGCCTGGGAACGATGTTTATAAGTTTGCCAGCATCTTCACTTACGGTGCAAGCCACAGAAGGAAGTGGGAATAGATGCTGGGGGCCCATCAGCTGTGGCCGGCACCTGACCCCTGATTTTTCAGGTCCAGCTCAGGGAAGCCTTCCTGATGAATCAGTGTGTAGGGCTGGTGGCCCAACCCATGCTCCCCCGCCCCCCTGCCATATGCCCTCTTGGCATCCAGTGCTTTTTCTCAAAGTGCACACTTTGATTCATACTGATGAGTGTGTGCTGTGACCAACGAGGCCCATATCTCCACAAGATTGTCTGCCTGTGAAGCAGGGATGCCACCCTCCTGTGAGAGCTGTGCCTGGCACAGGAAGAGGGCTTTAAGCAGACAGTTTTACTGAAGGAACCCCACAGCCTTTCTTCCCATTCCCGAAGCATTTCCTGCTTGGAAGGCCTTTCCAACAGCCCCCACATGCCACTTTGAACTGCTTCCTGTTTTGGGGGCATCTGCTTTCTCTCTCAGGGCCCCCTGTAAGCACACTTGACTTTTACCTCTGGTCTCTCTGAATGCTTACTAGGTTGCAGTGTTTGTCCTTTCAGTTACATAGATTTTCAAGAAAGAGATTTTTAAAAAGAAACCCTGATTGTCATGCAGCTGTGAGGGAGGACATCTAGTGGAGAAGAGAGGTTGGCTTAAACTCCAAGGAGAAGGTATAAAGAGGGAACACTCACCAGAGCACTCGCAGAGGTGGCCTGGGCAGTGGCTGGAACAAAAAGAACCTTGGCTTGTGTTCTGCTCTGGACGTAACTGGACTCTGGACTTTGGCTGTGATGAGGATATGAGAGCTAAGCCCAAGTGATGCTCGATGTTAGCTGGTTAAAATTCAGAATAAAGAAACCCAGCACCCCACCCCTTGCCCCCCAGCACATACACATTTTCTGCTTGGGTCACTGAGGAGAGCCATGGCCCTCACCTGTCTCTAACCATTCCAGGCCACCCCAGTGGCTCTAGTAGTTGGATCTTGGCCTGAAGTAGAGAAGTGCCCTCTTCTCTCTGGAGATTCACTGATATGCGTGAGCAGCTACTTGCAGGGAGAGGAAAGAAAGGGGAGCAGGGGTAGGGTGGAGACTGACGCAAACAGCCCACCTCACCATAACTTTGCTTTTCTGCTCTCTTCTCACTTACTCAGTTCTGGTTGTCCTCTGTGCCTTGTCTCTACCAGCTATCATGCTTTGGGTTTCAGGCAAAAGAAAACCAGCGTTAACCTGGCATATGTGGAAATTCCTATACAGATATGGGGAGGAGCAGCACTTGCTTCAAGGGACTCAGACATCACAAGAGCCAGTCTCTCCTCAACTCTTGGATCTGTTTCCTTTTCTGTGGAGCCCACTCTCAGTAAGGTTTTACCCTTCATGATACCCTGGGGGCCCTAGCCACCCCAGGGTCCTCTATTTCCTAAGTTCAAATTTTTGTATGGTACTACCTGCCTAAGTCCTGATGTTTATCCCAATTGGACCAGGTGGGCTGGCATTTCCACCCTGAAGCAGAGCACAGGATCTCTGGAGGTGGCAGGACCCCTGAATGAAAATTGGAGCTTAAGAGCCAATTGATAAATGTTGGTTGGATGAATGAATGGATAAATGAACAAACAAACCACCCAGCCTCAGATGCTAAGAAGAGATGAATTGCAAATGCCTGTATTGGGGAGATCCTATGTTTGGGGGTGGGCTCCCGGGTAAGGGGGGTAGGCCAGGGTACAAGAAGTCGCAGGGACATGAAGGGGCTGCTTGGAGTTGTTTCCTCTCTTGGATGAGAGGCCTGAGCTGGGACCCCTGGGCTTTTTCTGCACTATGCACAAGTCCTGCAGTGACCACCCTGTGCTGACCTCCCCATCATATTCAGCAAAACTCTCCTTTGAGGGACACCAAGGAGAGCAGGTTGGTTTCTGTGTGAGCTTCAGTGTTGGAGGCGTGTGGGGGCAGACTGCTAGCTGCCCTCTTACCCCTTGATATTTGCTGTAGTTTTTCCAATGGTCAGAGAACGGGCAGCAAAGCACATGACTGTTTTCTAAAATTAAATCCCCACATTCTTTTGGGTAGGTGCAGCCACGTGGTAGTTCTGAACCATCTTCTGTCCTCCCTCCATCCTGCTGCCTGGAAGGCAGTCATGGAGATGGGCCATTGTGGACTTTGTAGGGATGGTAGAGGAACAAGGCAAAGAAAACCCTGGAGACATCACATTAGCCCTAAAAGGCTTATGCCCATACTAGTGTGGAGAAGCAAACTTCTCTATTTATTTTGCTACTCTTATTTTGGATTTTTGTCCTATAATTGACCTAAAATAGGGAGGAGGCACCTCCTGGGCTGGATGTCATGGGAGGCCACAGAAGTCTGAGAGTGGTCTCCCAGGGAGCACCTCCTATCCAAACCACCAATGGGATTCTGTGCCTGGGATCTTTCTAACCTACCACCAACCCTGAACCAATTAAAGTCCATGTAACCCTCCTCTCTATCCCCCTCTACTCCAAGCACTTTCTTGGCTGGAAGTACAGCTCATACATTAGGACAACTTCCTCCTTGGACCTGAAGCACAAGCTAAGGGTGGTTGGGCTAGGCCCAGAATAAGATCCAGTGCCCCCAGTTGCTCCCCTTTCCAATTCACCCATGTTCTCTTTGTCCATAGCCAATCCCCCGGAAGGCCCATTAAGGAACTGCCCACTACCTCCATCTCTGTCCTCAGCACAGGAACTCTCTTGCTCTCTCCACCCCAACCCCACATGCCAGGAAGTGCCAAGGATTCCCCAGAGGGCCAGATGTGCTGCTACCTAGGTGAGGCCAGGCTGCCCTTCCAGAAACTCCCAGCCCCTTCCTGCCTGGCACCTTGCCAAAGCACTTCCTAGAAGCTAGGCCCACCCTGCCTCCAGCCCAGTACACCAATGTTTCCACGATTCAGAGGTGGTTCACCCAGCCTTCTCTGGGGGGAGCTCCTGCTTTCTTTTTGTTCTATAACTTTCCCTTTATTTTTTAAATTATATTTTATTGACTAAGCTATTACAGATGTCCTGATTTTGCCCCTTACCCCACTCCAACCAACACCCCCTACTCTCTCAGGCAATCCCTCCACCATTGTTCATGTCCATGTGACATGCATATAATTTCTTTGGTTACTCCATTTCCTATACTGTACTTTACATCCCCATGGCTATTCGGTAACTACCTATTTGTACTGCTTAATCCCCTCACCTCTTCACTCTTTCCCCACCCCGAAAACCCTCTCCCATCAGGCAAACATTGCTCTCTATCCATGATTCTGCCTCTGTCCTTCTTGTTTGCTTAGTTTGGTTTTTAGATTTAATTGTCAATAGATTGGCTTTTTTTTTTTTTT
>PVJD01016727.1:0-19988 GCA_004026545.1 Mormoops blainvillei
ATTAAAATGACCCAAAGACCTGAATAGATCTGAAAGAGGACATACAGATGACTAAAATTATGAAAAAATGCTCAAGGTCACTAATCATCAGAGAGATGCAAATTAAAACTACAACGAGATATCACGTCACGACCACCAGAAAGACTACCATCAATAAATCAACAAACAAGTGCTGGCAAGGATGTGGAAAAAAGGGAACACTCATGCACTGTTGGCGGGAATGCAAGCTGGTACAGTAACCCTGGAAAATAGTATGGAGTTTTCTTAAAAAAATTAAAAGTGGGACTGCCAGGACGATCAAGATGACAGAAGAGGGAATGGAAATCACACTAACCTCATCCCAGGACCAATCTGGAATTACAACTAAATTGTGGAGAAATCACCTGGAACAAACAACTGAACAATAGTGAGAGAGACTCCTTATAACCTTGGACAGGCAGAAGAATCAGGTCAGCACAACCTGACTGGTAAGGAGTGTGGCGGAGACTCGAGAAGGCTGGCTGGGCAGCTCCAGAGGGATATTTAAGCGGCCAGTTGGTTGCCCCTGAGAAGAGCAGGGTCTAAACCATAAGCAGGGATCCCCAGCCTACAGCACCAGAGGCCAGTAAGTACACAGGTAACAGCCAGCTGGGAAAAGCGGAAGGTCTGTTCTCTGCCAGAGATTGATGGCTGGAGGCTAAAAGAGCCGTTTAAAAGACCAACCCATAAATTTTCACCTGTAGCTACTTACCCTGGGCTCCGGCAAAGGAAGGGGCAGTGTGGCCTAGAGATTCCTGAAGAGAGACTGGGGACAGAGGCTTTGGGGAGAGAACTTAGAAAGTAGCCACCACCAGGATCCCAGTGCTGAGTCATCCCCGACGCAGCAGCAGGCATCTTGCTCAGAAAGGCCTCTCCCCTCAGAGCAGCAGCAGCCTGAGGGGAAACAGTAGCCCAGACCACAGGAGGGATTCTGCCCCACCCCATGGTGCTTAAGCCTGCCTGCTGAGTGCAGAGTGATGAGATTAACAACAGAAAGAGACAGCCACAGACACTAGATCCTGGGAAGTCTCAAACAGACTGCCTAAGGCCAGACAGGGTCACCATCTGACATCACCAGAGGCAGATCCAGAAAGAAAACACAGTGGTAAACACTAGATGCCACAGAGACAAAATCCACCTTGGTTTTCTCCATGATTTGCAATATTTTCTTTACTGCATAGCTTTTTAACATCTGTTTCTTGCCCATCAAGTTGGTGCATATTAAATCAATACATTTTGTGCTATAGTTTATTTCTCTCCTTTCTTATAATAGTCTTAATCTCTTTACAGCCTTATTAGTACTGGTTCATTTGCTGTTGATAGTGGGGTTGCAAGGGGGAGTTAGTTTTGTGTTTGTGGTTTTGTTTCCTGGGCTTTGTGGTTTTGCTCAGGCAGACAAATAATGGGAAAACAAAAACAACCCCTAATTGACAGGAAAAGAGGGATCCTCAGAAAGACTACAAAATGAAACAGAGGCAAGTAAATGATCAGATATTGAGTTCAAAACAATGGTTATAAAGAAGCTCAATGAACTCAATGAGCTCTGTGAAAATTACATGAAACTACAGGGAAACTATGAGGAACTTACTGCAAACTATATCAGTATAAAAAAAACATAGAAACTATTAACAAAAACCAAGAGGAAATGAAAAATACAATTTCCAAATTGAAGAACACAATGGAAGGATTCAAAGCAGGCTAGAGAAAGTAGAGGATCGAATCGAGAAGCTGGATGACATGGTAGGAAAAAACTCCCAGAAAGAGCAAGAAAATGAAAATAGGCTCAAAAAGAATGAAGAAGGGTTAAGGGAAATGCAAGACAACATGAAATGTAATAATATCCGTATAATGGGGATATCAGAAGGAGAAGAGGAGGAGCAAAGGATAGAAAACCTGTATGAAAAAGTAATGATGGAAAACTCCCCTAATTTGCAGAGAGAAAAAGTCATACAAGTCCAGGAAGCACAGAGGGTCCCAATCAAGAGGGACCCAATGAGACCCACTCTAAGACACATCATAATTAAAATGGCAGATATCAAGGACTAAGAAAGAATCTTAAAGGCAGTGAGGGAGAAACAGGAAGTAGCATTCAAGTGAGCCCTGATAAGGCCAGTAGCTGATTTCTCCACAGAAACACTACAAGCCAGAAGGGAATGGCAGGAAATATTCCGAGTAATGAAAAGCAAAGGCCTGCAACCAAAACTACTCTACCCAGCAAAGCTCTCAATTTAAATGGAAGGAGAAATAAGGAGTTTTCCAGACAAAATTAGGCTAAAAGAATACACCTCTACCGAACCAGCACTGCAAGATATGCTAAAAGGACTGCTTTAAGATGATGAAGAAAAAGAGTGAGAGAGAGAGGAATACCTCAGGCAACGGTTTGATCTCCAAAATATATAAAGGACTCACACAACTCCACACCAGGAAAACAAACAACCCAGTTAAAAATTGGGCAAAGGACCTGAACAGACACTTTTTCAAGGAGGACATACACAGGGCCCAGAGACACATGAAAGGACGCTCAACATTGCTAGCCATCAGAGAGATGCAAATTAAAACCACAGTGAGATACCACATCACATCAGTCAGGATGGCCATCATATACAAATCAATAAACAAGTGCTGGCCAGTATGTGGAGAAAAGGGAACCCTACTACAGTGTTGGTGGGAAGGCAGACTGGTGCAGGCACTGTGGGAAACAGTTTGGAATTTCCTCTAAAAACTAAGGAAGGAACTGCCTTTTGACACATCAATTTCACTTCTGGGGTTATACCCTAAGAATCCTTAAACACCAATTCAAAAGAACCTATGCACCACAATGTTCATAGCAGCACAATTTACAATGACCAAGAATTGGAAGCAACCTAAGTGCTCAATAGTAAATGAGCGGATCAAAAACTATGGTCCATTTACACAATGGAATACTATGCAGCAAAAAGGAAGGAGCTACTACCCTTCACGACAGCATGGATGCAACTGGTGAGCATTATGCTAAGTGAAATAAGCCAAGCGGTGAAAGACAGATACCAAATGATCTCACCTATAATGGAACCTAATCAACAAAATAAACAAGCAAGGAAAATATAACCAGCAACACTGAAATAAAAAAACAAACTGATGGTAACCAGAGGGGAGGAGGGAGGGGGATGACAGGGGACAGGGAAGCAAAGGGTCATCAAGGAACATCTATAAAGGACCCATCGACAAAGCCAAATGGGCGAAGGATTGAGGGTGGGAGGTGGGTAGGGGTAGGGCTTGGGAAAGTGGTGGAGGGAAAATATTGATGTCGGGTGGATGGGACGGGGTGCAGCGTCGAAGGGTAAAGGGGAGAAAAATGAGACGATTGTAATAGCATAATCAATAAAATACCACCCCCCCCAAAAAAAAGTGGAACTGCCTTTTGACCCAGCAATCCCACTTCTGGGAATATATCCTAAGAATCCTGAAACACCATTTCAAAAGAATATATGCACTCCTAGGTTCATAGCAGTGTTATTTACAATAGTCGAGATCTGGAACATCCAAAGTGCCCATCAGTAGATGAGTAGATAAAAACCTGCAGTACATTTACATAATGGAATACTATGCAAGTGTAAGAAAATAGGAAATGTTGCCTTTTTGACAGCATGGATGGACCTGGATATCATTATGCTAAGTGTAATAAGCCAGTCATAGAAAGACAAATACCATGTGATGTCACATATATGGACTCTAATGAACAAATCAGAGACAGAGGCATGGATACATGGAACAGACTGACAGCTGTCAGAGGGGAGGCGGGAAGGGGAACTAGATAAAAGAATGTGAAGGGATTAGCTAAACGGCATATATGTATAACCCATGGACACAGACAACAATGTGGTGATGGCCAGAGGGAAGGAGGAGTGGGGGCTGGGGGGAGGGGGGCAAAGGTGGGAAAATGGGAACATCTGCAATAGTGTCAACAATAAAAATTTTTAAAACACACAAAAATAAATTTTCCCTGATACTTGGAGTTTGTTTTTTTTCCTCTATTGAGTATCATTCTTTCTTGTCCTCTTTTTTTCAAATGGTAAATAATATCTTCTCATTTATATTGTTATCTTGCTGATCCATAAAACTAGGATCATGTGTCTCCTGCATTTCTTTTGGTTTTTCAAATTTAGTTTTGTTGGTTGCCCTGTGTGATTCTAAAACCAAATTACATTTACTCCATTTCCTGGTTTCCTTTTTCATATAATGCTTCTCTTGTGTTTTTTTCTTTAATGTCTAGAATTATATATCAAAATCTAGTCATAGCCAAAGTAGCTAAGTTAGATATCTATCTATTGCTGAGTAGCCTGTTTATATATATATACTTACAATTACAGTGGGCAAAGAATGAAGAAGTCAAGTTGGTTAAAAGAGGGGAAGCAAGTGCTAAGGATTGATAGTTATTCAGTAATAAAACAGATGCAACGTTTTGTATTTATATTAAGTGTGCTTTTCAGTCCTTCAAGGTTTTTCTCTGTGTTTTTCCCCCTCCAAAGCTTACCTTTGATCTTATAATGAGAAAATCAGGAATACTGATGGGAATGGGTGTTGTAAAACATATAGTACCTTAAATGCTAACAAAGACTATAACAAAGAGTGTACATAAAGATTAAGCAAAATTCATAGACAATTGATCCATACTAGGTTATTAAGGAAAACTGAGATGTTCCTTTTACCCACCAAAGTCCACATTCTAGTAATGCAAGGGCTCTCAAAAGATGAGGGCGTGAGGAAGGTTACTCTAACACCTGTGTTGCAAAAGCAGGCAATTTCTATCTCTTAGAGCACAAATAAGATTGTGTTGCAGTTGTATCACATGGCTTACATTCATGTTTTCCGAAGCAGTATGTAAATTACTTGAGGCAAGGGACCCATTTGGTGTTGTATCCTTAGTACCTACCCAGTATGTGACACCCAGGAGGCCTTCAACAGTATTGCTCAATTGTTGAACAACTACTATCTGTCTCTGTAGCCTCACTATCTACTCCTGAATTCAGCTCCCAGTTCCATCCAAATATTGAAAAGATGTTCTTAACAAGTCACCAGAAAGCTCCCAAGTGGTAAATCATTGATCTTTTTAATTTTTGATTCCACTGTAGTATATGTCATAGTTCAGTATGTCCAAATTTCTTAATACTTTCCTCTTCCTTTGCTTCTAGAACAATAGTGTTTGATTCTCCTCCTGCCTGCCCAACTGTTACTTGTCTATCTTCTTTACAAGTTCTACTTTTAGCCCCTACATGGAGGCATTTTCAAGGTTCTGGTTGTGGATCTCTTTTTTTCTTAATAATCCCTCTAACAATCTCTTCCATTTCCAGAAATCTCATGAACTCAACCATGTGATATAATCTACACCCATATTTCCAAAAAATTTCTAAACATCTTGACCTCAATGCTCTGCCACCCCTTCTAGGTTCACTTATCCCAGATGGAATTTATCTTCTTTCAGCAGTCATTTTCCTGATCTTAATAGTTTTCTCTTATAACCCAACTGTCCTTTGAACTAATCACACTCAAAGCCCTAGAATCATCCTCGACTGCTGGTTACTCCCCTTCTCCTACATTATCTCCTTTGACAAAGAATATGAGAGTAGAATTCTCATTCATCACTCACACTTCTATACATGAAATGTCCTAATATATAGCTTTGATCATGATTCTTCATGAATTAAAAGCCTTCAATATATCCCCATTGTCTAAAGAATTATATGCTAACACCTCAATATCTTATTCAAGTACTCTATGATGTGGCATCAACCTACTTTTACAGAATTATCTCCATACTTTTACACTTTATAGAACTATTAGTTTTACTATTTGCCATTCTCCAAAAATAGTTTGATTTTCTTACCTCTGTGTTTTTCTTAATGACATTTCATTAGACTAAAATGCTTACTATCCCTACCTCCAACTCCTACTGCTAAAATCCACTTTCATCCTTCCAAGCCTTTTTCTTCATGACATTTTTCTTATGTATCCAATAAGTTATGATATTTCCCTCCTTTGAACTCACATAATATGTTAACATCTTTTATATAATAACTATTATCTTTTGCCAGATTCTGTAGTCTTTCTGCACTTTTAATCTTTCCTACAAGACACAGGCCTTATAGAAAAGATAAAAAGGATAACCAAGGATATCTTATCTTCATTATCCCTGCATCTTCCATCATTTGTACTATACAATCTTTCACAGAGAGATGTATGATGAATTAATAAATATTTAGGGGCTTATTTCCTAATCTTAAAGTTTCACACCAGCAAAGCTGTAATCTGGGTCAATATGCAGCCAGAAAGAATTAGTACGGCCATAGTGGCTACTTATTGCTTGTGTATATTCTGACTGGTTAGGGTCTGTGCTACACCAAGTATTAATATTTTCAATATCACTCCTGATATGGTAGTCTCCCTTAACATGTCTTTTGGTACCCTTAACAGAAACAGTGCACTCAGTTGAACTGGCTGCAGGTAATATTTGGGAGCTCCTTCTGAGTTACCTAATGTGGGTTACTCTTGGGGAGGGGATATGGCCTCAGTGCGAAATATCTGCAATTTAGGAGACTGATTATGCCATTTGTTAACATTTTAATTTTCTAATAAAGAAAATAGACTGTCACCATATTTAAATATGGAATTGAAAACACTGTAATTAGAAGCAGAACTGTAGAGCTCTGTATTTCACATACCATTACTTCCATCTGTAAGTGATGATAACACAGATAGCAAGTAGAGCATTGCCGTCTTTGCTGTTTGTGGCTGACTGTGATTTCAGAGTTTTGGCTATTTCCTCTTATTTTACTTTACTTGGAGAAAATAGCCATTTTTTTATAATTTGGTTTTATTGCTTTTAGCTCATCATGTTGAAGTGGACAGAGATTGTTGGAAAGCAATAAGGATGCTGGTGTTGAACAAGGAAATTGTAATGATATAAAGTCAATGGAATCTTGGGAAAAAAACAAATAAGGTGCCTAAGAATGTCAACACACACACAAAAGACCATCAGGAAAAGATGATTTAGCTACGAAAGTCAGAAACAAGGAGGAAACCTGTAAAAGTCCCTGGTTCTGTTGCTTCTAGAAAGAAGAAGCATTCAGGACAGTTTTGGGCAGACTTGTCTACTCTGTTCCTGCCTTTCCCTCTCCCTCTCTCCCTCTCTACAAGCTCTTCTCCTGATGTCCAAGATGCTCTATGAATCATGGTGAGTGCCTGCTTGCCTTCTAGTTTCATTTTGCTGCTGGACATTTACATTCGCTGCTGCCAGTTGGAATGACTGCCAAGACTAAATAGGCTGATATTTTTGACCCTATGTGTTCATGGAGGCACTCCAGCTACAAATCAAAAGAGATCTTGATTTAGATTACTTGGAGTCAATATTATGAATTTATGCAGTTTCTGAATATATTCTTGGTGTTTCACATTTGACAACACTGTATTCCCTTTAGTACCGAACACATGGAATCCCATGTAATGATAGCTCTTTCCCACTAGTCTTTCTAGAGTCGGCCTGAGGTGTGAGACTATTCAGACAGGGGCCTTAGCAAAATTATTTTTTAAATGAACAGACTAAAAAGATGATGGCAGTTCTTTTAAGGTGCCGAATAACATGCTTTTACTTATCAGCCACTTAACAAAGAACTGAATTGATATAAAAATCACTTCAGTTTGCTTTCCACCAACTATTAATGCTCTGATAGTTCAAGAAAGAGTAGTGAAGATTTCTGTTTTCCTTAAGGGGTGAAGGGGACCTCTGATAGCATGGTAGAACATTCTCATTTCACAGATAAAGACAGAGGATTGATGGAATGGCCGCTTCATAGTAACAGAGTAGTAGTGCTCCTAACATTGTGCCAGGCAGCATTACCTTAAGAAAGTAATATGAACATATAAATATATATTTTAATTTTCTCTCCTCCAGTCTTCCACTCTTTTTGTAGGCTACCTTCAATGTCTTCATATATATAAAGCAGTCTTATACTCCATCCAAAACATTTCTGTCATCTGAATTATATCTTACCTTCAGGCTAAACCAACACATCAGGATTCAGCCAAATGTAAAAAAGATGAATATAACTTATACTGTCTTCTGCCATAAATTTCACCATCTCCAAAAGCTCCCTGGATAGCTCTGCACTATGCCCCATTTCTTTCACTGGTTCGTTGGATACAGTGGTTTTGAGAAGCACCTATTTGCATTCTAATGACGTATGATAGCTTCCAGTCCAAATACAGAGTATTTTTTGAATTGCAGGCTATTCAAGGCAAATCTTATTACTCTAAATGAAGTAGAGTTTACATATTTACTCTTAATTTTCCTCCTTTTATTTACTTCTCTATATAGCTTTATAGTGAGTGAAGAGCACATTTAAGATCAACACACCTAATTTATTCCTCTACTTTAAGAAAGATATGGAGTAAAAAATATGAAAACTTACTTAGAGGAGATGATAGCTCAGCCTATTTTGATCATCCTGAATGGAACTATACTATTTGCCTCAGCCATAGGATATGAATGGAGAAGGTGGACAACTTTCTAGTTACACTTGAATGAGGGAGGTTGTTTTCATGTTTCCGATTCCCCTGAGATCAACTTTCATTGTGTGGTTTTGTTACTAATCAAAAACACACACAAATATGTGTTCTGATACTCGGGACTTTTGGAGTTCTTAGATTATCTGTGCCTCTACTCTCTTTGTTAACATGGAGAATGGACTGAACTGCAAGGCCAAAATGGTCTCTAAAAAGAAATATTATCTCAATTTCCTTACCTATAAATAGCTAATATGACATCCTTAGGGCCAATGACTTTTAATGATTTGATTACATGTATGGTTTTAAACTACACCTTCCACCCAAGCCACATGGTCATAAAATAACAATTAAAATATTTAATATTAAACACAGTGGGGGTCCTTGTTTCTGATTACTTTTGCAAATTCTTCAGTTCTTTAAAGATACTTTTACCAGGCTGGAACTTGTAACCATGTAGATGGAGAAGTGTACTGAGACTTCACACATGAATTGAAATCAATTATTAAAAAACATCCTCATGTGGAAAGTTTTTTCTTTTTTCTTTTTGTTGGGGGGGGTCCTTAGTTCTGAACATTCACATATTACAATACCAGTGAGCTGGAAAGTGTCTTACCTGGATTCCTGGGAATCCGCTTTCTGCGGTCTCGGAATGCTGCACCTGATTGCAGGGCTTCTAGAAGATTATCCATCACGCCAGTCTCATCACCCTCTGGAGGGAAGGAGAAATTGGAATTAATCTTGGAGCAATTAAAATTAAACTACGGGAAAATAAAGGGAAAAACTCTCATCAGATTTACATAATACCCCTAAATTAAAGACATATATCTGTTTTAACATAATGGATCTTGTTAGTTTCTGGCACCACAGACTACTTTGCTTATTACACACCATTAAGCAAAATTCATGCCAATCCCACTGTTCTTTCAACTTAAAGACCTTCTCTTTTGTATTATTGATGACATGCTCTGTACCCAAATAAACAGTAGCTGATCAGCTACTGCTGCTTCCCTGTTAAGATTCCTATAAGATATTCCTAAGTAAGAAATCACTGACCCAGCTTAATGCAATCAATACACAGGATGTGATTTGATGAAGCTGAGTTACACAAGGTTAAATACTGATTGTATTAATACCTTCAGCATTCAACTATCATCTGAGATTATCTCAAAAGACACTACTTGTGAAACACATTTGCATTCAATTCCTACCTAATCCTTATCCTTTTCCCATTTTGAAATGCTGGCATTGTTTTTTTTTAAAAAAGACCACATCTGAAAGGCCACATTTTACATTTCAGAAACTTGACCCAGAGCCTCATCATCTCTTTTAGAATGCTACTTTGTTTCTAAGCTTTTCCTGTGGAAATGAACTGTGAATACATGAGTGGGTACTCAAAAATGTTTATGGAACTAGGAAATTCCTAATGGAAAGTATGTAGAACATTTCACCTTTGACAACTTTGACCATCAAAAACACTTCCAAGATCTGTTAGAGTATTTGTCTAAAAATGTCAATTGCCAGAAACTCTCCTCTACATTGTGGATAAGGCAGTAAGCTGAGGCCCTGTTTCCCAACTGGCCCAGGTGATGAGAAGGACCCAGACAAGATAGGTAATGTGTGTGGTAGCTAAATATGTGGGACGGGGGTAGGAGCTTTTAGAGGCAGGAGGGTTAAGAGAAGTAAAAGCAAGGAATGAGGGAGATGAAATTGTTGCTGATGTTATTCCAAAGTCAACCTTAATTCATACATTGTTTAAAGAATTGACTATAGGATATCAGATCACAGAAATAAAACATTCTCTTATGGGGCAAGAACAAACTAAAATCTTTTTTGATTATGCTGTTCCTTTGACTTGAGATTTCATCAATGTTAAAATCATTTATTCTAAAATGAATTCTCTAGGGTAGGATACTGAATTTAAAAAAAGAGGGAAACAGAGGTACTCACATCTAACATTTGGTGGAAACAGAAAAATAAAAGGAACATAGAACCCTAGTGGCTGAACAAGGAAAGGGGGTTGTGTACTTTTAGAAATATTAGGGGTACAGATAGAACTGAACAAACACCTGCTCTTTACAATAGAAATGAAAGAGAAACTGAAAGCAGTTTGGTGAGGCTGGAATGTATCTGGGAAAATTAAATTTTATGCAGTAGGCATTTAATATTTGTTGTAACTTTTAATCTGCCCAAGAACACATTGAAATGGGTATTCTTTCTTTTTCAGCTGAGGATACTAAAACTTAGAAAGTTTAAGCATCTTGCTGCAGATCACACAGCTGGCATCTGGAAGGACCCAGGAATGAACTCAGATTAATCTGACCCCAAGACCAGCTCTTTTTGCATGGCAGCTAGTGGAAGATGAAATTGACTAGGCATATGGTGACCAGATGATGAAAGATCATAATTTTATGATATAGTTTGGGCATTATCCTAAAAACCAGCACTGTCCAATAGATACATAACGCATGCCACAAATTTGAACCACATAAATAGTTTTAAGTTTTCTAGGAGCCATATTAAAAAAAATAAAAAGAAACAGGTGAAATTAATTTGAATATATTTTGACTCAGAAATTCCACTGCTGGGATTATACCCTAAGAATCCTTAAACACCAATTCAAAAGAACCTGTGTACCCCAAATTCATAGCAGCACAATTTACAAGAGCCAAGAATTGGAAGCAACCTATGTGCTCAGTAGTAAATGAGGGGATCAAAAATTATGGTCCATCTACACAATGGAATACTATGCAGAAGAAAAGAAGATGGAGCTCCTACCCTTCATGACAGCGTGGATGGAACTGGAAAGTATTATGCTAAGTGAAATAAGCCAAGCGGTGAAAGACAGATACCAAATGATCTCACCTATAAGTGGAATCTAATCAACAAAATAAACAAGCAAGCAAAATATAACCAGTGACATTGGAATAAAAAACAAACTGATGGTAACTAGAGGGGAGAAGGGAGGGGGATGACAGGGGAAATGGAGGGGAATGGTTATCAAGGAACGTGCATAAAGGACCCATCAACAAAGCCAAATGGTGGAAGGATTAAGGGGGGTAGGTGGGGTTGGGAGGGACTTGGCAAAGTGGTGGCAGGAAAATATTGACAAAAAAAGTGGACGGGAGGAGGCTGGGAGTAGTGTGGGAAATTAAGAAGCTAAAGAACTGGTGTGTGCAGCCCATGGACATGGACAAAGAGGTGTGAGGATGATGGGATGGGGTGCAGGGTAGTGGGGGTTAAGGGGGGGAATGGGACAACTGTAATAGCATACTCATTAAAATGTAAAAAATTAAAAAAGAAATATTTAAATCAATACGCACGATAATTATATATTTTGCCTTCATTTTATTGGACTAAGTGTTGAAAAGCTACCATTTTTATTTTGGTACATTTCACTCCAGATTAGCTATATTTCAAGTGCTCAATAGCTCTTTGTATCTCTTGGCTACTGTATTGAACAGTGTAGCTATTAGTAATAGGAAGTGACTTGATCAGATTTATACTTTGGAAAGAGTTGTCACACAGTGCTGTGGTGGAAGACTCACGAGGGCAGGGAGACGTTTAGGAGTATAGGGTAATTGTCTAAGTAAGAGATAAAGGACTAAGGAGATAGCAGAGTGCATGGGGAGGGTGGATATTGTAAAACTATTAATACTGTCAATGGGACCTGGCTGAGTGGGTGAGATCAAGGGGAAGGGACAGAGTCTAGATGACCAGGAATAAATGGGTTTGAGAAAATGTGATTTTTTTAAGGTTATTTTTTTAAGGAACACCTCAGTAGAGATATCCAGGAAAAAGTTGGAAACAGGAGTCTGAAACCCAGGAGCAAAGTCTGGGATGGAACTAAAAGATCTGAATGCTGTTGGGAACTGGATGATATTACCCTTACATCTCATTATATCTCATAGAAATATTAAATCTCCCTCTAGGGCACATATCAGACAGGTTTGCTTTCAGTCCATTATAAAAGACTTGGGTTCCTTAAGCCTAGGTTCCTCAGCAGTGACACAAACCAGCTGTGTGTACAGCATCTACCTGGGCCCACAATGCTGTCACCCTGTGGGAGCTAGAAGGCAAGAGAAAGCAATGTGAACATGAAGCTTACACTGCTTGCTATACCACAAGTTCTTTGTCTCTGACCCTGGATCTTGTGTTTTCTGCCAACATAACCTGAAACTATAGCAGGCTGACTTATTAGCATGCCAGTAAGGCGAAATCTTGACCCTACGCAGTTTTTGAAAATACTCTGAGGTCGCATTCCTTTTTAAGCATTATTAATTGGAATACCCTTTATTACTCTAGGAACTTAAACATCTAGTGCCTTGGATTTTCCCATTAACTAAGACCCAACTCCAGTTCATTACTCCTCAAAAATAACTAAACTAAAGCCAATACTATAAAAATAATTTCATAAGATATTAACAACGTGGGCATAATGGTTTTACTTATGCCCAGCCTCCTTGAACTCTCAATTGTTTAATTAAGGCTTTTTGGTAGAGTTGAGCTGCTGAAAGTTGAAGAAGTTGCCATCAACCAATCAATGTAAAGTGACCCAAAAGAAGCAAAACACCTTTTACTGATGGTAGGACCGTATCATGTAAGATAACACTTATGTAGATTAAGTAATTTTTTCAAATAAAAGTATGCTTTCTGTGGACTCAAGGAGTTGGGGAAGACTCATGGGTGAATTAGAACTTAACCCTCTGAAAACATTACACTAAAAAGGCTGAATAATGACTGATTTAAAGACACTAAAATCTATATTTATTAACACGCTAGCACACATGCATGTATTCATTCACTTAAAGGCTTTTTTAAAATCCTCACTTGAGGACATGTTTATTGATTCCAGAGAGAAGGGAAGACAGGAAGAGAGAGAGGCAGAGAAACACTGATGTGAGGGAGAAACACTGATTGGTTGTCTCCCACACATACCACGACTGGGGACTGAGCCCACAACCAAGGCAAGTGCCCTGGCTGGGAATTGAACCTGTGATCTTTTAGTTTATGGGACGACATTTCAACCAACTGAGGCACATCAGGCAGGGCAGTTGCTTGCTCTCTGTATGCCTGTACATGTGTGTGTGTATAAATTGATAAATATTATAACACACAGATCTTAAGTGTACAGTTTGGTGAGTTTTGACAAGTTGCTACACCCATGTAACCACCACCACAATCAAGATATTGAACATTTCTATCACCCCCAATAAGTTCCCTCTTGCCCCTACTATTCAGAGGCGACCTCTGTTCTGATTACTACCATCATGTATTAGTCTTGACTGTTCATGTCACATAATTTTAAGAAGGTGAAACATGTCGAGGTCATTTTGAATGAGTGTGGTTACCTGAAATTAAATATGCGTGGTATGCATGATAAACCACAAGGAGAGCAACAGAGCCAAAAGGTGGAGGAGTTATAGTCGGATACGTAAGATTGGAGCAAAGCTCTAAAGAGAGTAGGGCATCAAAGAAAGAAGTTTGAAAATGCTTCAATTGACTCTAAAAAGCCATTGGTAGAGTTTCAGCAACATAGTGATGTGATAAAGGTGACATTTAAGATCAGCCTCACAGTAGTATGCAAAATGGACCAGAATGTGAGAGAAATGAATTATACACAGAACACAATTTAATTTGCAGTGACAAATATTATTCTACCTATACCCAGAGCAAAGCAAAAAGGTTACTTTTGGCATTAATGGTGAAAGACTAAATAGAAAAGTAAAATTGGTTTTGTGAGCAAGGCCATGAGCAGTAGTAAATGAAAGTTAACAGCATAGGAAGGCAGTGATAAGTGAAGCACAAGAAAAATTAGTGTTAGATTCAATCTTTTTTATACTATCTATTATGGTCCAGATTAAGACCATTCTGCAAGATGTATGGATTAGTTGACACAAAACTAGAAGACTGCTCACATATCAAAGAAGAGGGAATCAAAATCCCTTCCCTGGGAATCTAAAAATAAATAAATAAATAAAGGCACAGGGCTTGACAAATAGCTCTTATAATTCAACGTAAAACAATAAATGGTAATAGACTAAGCAAAAGGCAACCATAATTTGATGAAAATAACATGTGCTGCAAGAGCTTACTATCTAAGAGTAATAGTAAAACATAAGTGACTGAGAAATAAACAAAATCAACCATTTGGCAAAGTAATGTATCAACAGACATGACAAAACGCTGAGCAACTTGTATTTCAACCCACAAGCATCTGGAAAGCTTCTACCTGATGCAAGGATTTTGTTAGTTTGCAGTTTAATTGGAAGTAAGTGATAAAAGGAGATGGACTTGTAAAACTTGGAACACCAACAGATGATAACTAAGATAACACTCTATGAAGTTATTTGAGGTCATAAAAAATGTTTAAGGAAATCAAGATATTATTCCAAAGAGATTAAAAGAGTGCATAAGTAGAATGTATAATGTTCTAAGGGAAATAATGAAGGCAGATGATCCTGTTCAAAAGAGGAAAACTTCCAAGAGGGAAAAGAGGACACAGGAGGTTAGAAGAAATGACCAGAAACTACATGATGATATAGGGGCAGTATAGCAATTACATTTTGTAGCAGTTGAAAATTTGCAAAACAAAACAGAAAAACACTATGCTCCCAGTTTGAGGCCTTGCACAGAGGTATGTGCCAAAAAGGTAAGTTAATCTCAGAACAATTAAAGTTAAAACTATAGGGGGAAATGTTGGTCAGAGAGTTCATTCATTTGGTTATCTCCTGGCCAGAACAGGTAATTAATAGTTTCCTACAATGAGGTAAGTCATTAGAACCCTGATAAACTTCATAGTGAATACTACTCTTCCTTAATAATTTTAATTTAAAGTTAATGCTTTAGGTATATTTGTCATGGAATAGGTACTGTATTAGCATTACAAGGTAAATGGATATTCCACAACAAAGTGATGAATGGTAAAGGACGAGGTGATAAGCTCCCTAAACTTCTACATGATAGGTACTTCCTAAAAGTTTGTCAAGGAAACTGAATTGGTGAGTTGACTTTTTCTGATGTCTCTGCATTCGAAAGACAAGCTTGTTCAGTCAAGAAAATTTTTTTGTCAGAGGCACTCTTTTGGCAGTTTGCCAGCTGTAGGACAGCTTGATAGTAAATGGTAGTTATAAAACAATGTTTATGTATATGCATTTTTTCCTGTTTACCTATATGCTGTAAGATTGGGACAAGAAAATTACACATTCTATAAATAAACAAACACCCAATAAACCTCAATGTTAACACTTACCAGAAAACCACTGTTGACGCCTCTGGTGAAATATCTCACATTCAATATTTTAAGTAATGAATATTTCAAAGGTCTCTTTCTAAGACCTTTAAAGATAAGAAATATTCTGTCTTATCAGAATCAATCATTTACCAAAGGTATGGAACACTTGTGAAGGGAAAAATAAGAAAAAACAAACTCGGGAAAATAAATTTAACTCAATTCAAAACCATCCACCAAAGTAAATCTGTTACTGTCTGAAAAGGTAGATGTTTTTCAGGTAGGAATATTAATAATATCTTCCATTTATTGAGGTTGTACTATATATGTCAGGCCCTGTCCTAAGAAAATCCTCACACCAACTTATTTTGCAGGTAAATGAACTGAGGAATATTTAGGTGAAGTAACTCTCACAAGGTCACATATTTGGGAGGCTACAGGCCAGCATTAGAACCTAGGGAGGAGGTCTCCAGAGTCCTAGTGTTCAAATCCAGACTGCCATCTGCTTTTGTACAGGTTACATGCTAAGAATGGTTCTCACATTTTCAATGGTTTCTAAAAATTCAAAAGACTATTTTGTGCTACATAAAATTTTCACCAAATTCAAATTTCCATCCATGGAATAAATTCAGCTCCTTTACCAAAGACCTAGTTTGATCGGAACATAGCCATGCTCGATTCATTACATATTGTCAATGGCTGCTTTCATGCCACAATAGCTGAGTTGAGTAATTGTGAGAGAGAACTTTTGGCCTATGAGGCCTAAAATACTTACCATCTGACCCTTTACAGAAAACGTTTGCTGACCCCTGCTCTAGAGTACACACTAACATCAATGTCATGCTAGGTACAGGCACTTGTGGAGCTCACAATCTGCCTCTGAGGTGCCGAAGAACTTAGGCAACCTCCTTATCAGTAAAACAAGGACTCACCATGGGGCAAGGTGGGAAAGAACAGGAGCAGTCAGTGTAAACCTACTTGAAATTGATATGTTTCCACTTCGAGGGTCAAAGCCAAGAATGAAACAGAATGATAAAACAATAATTATACCTACACTTCTATCTGGGTTTACATTTTTAGGGGTCCATGAAGTCCAGTTCCAAAAGAACGGTTACAAAAAGACAAAAATAGACTATTCAAAGGTCAGTGAGAGACCTGCTTTCCAAGTTTTGATTTCTTATCTGAGAAGCAGCTTCTGACTGATATGGAATAAATTGAGCGGTTTTACAGAAGACCTAGCTCCTTACCTATGAACTTCAACTGGGCTGCCATGTCAGAATATAATAGCGTATATTATAGTCTAACCATCTTTGTAAGAAATACAAATATCCTCTACTGGAAGAAAGAAACACCATGACGAGGTCAAATGTATCCTTGTATCTTCTTCAGTGCCCAGCACTGAGGTTAAGTGTGGGAATGGAAGTGGCTTTTCAAGAATGGCCCTCGGGAGAGTCAAGGCAGGCAGTTTTAACAAATATCACACAGCACAGAAATAAAAAGGCAGCCCAGTACCAAGTATAAAAATATGGTAAATTGTACAATTGATACTTTTCATCAGGTGATGCTTGGAGTGCAGAAAACAAGTGGAAATTCAACAGTTGTTAGGCCAACTTTTGAATCAATCACATTATTGTTCTTCCTTTGTTCACCAGATTCTACGGAAGGTCAGCTCTCCAGCCAAGTTCCTGCACAACTGGCCATAGCAACTTAACTCCACTTTTTGCATGGAAACTTAACTGTTGCTTATCTATTTTTAAAGTGCAATATATCTTGTATGTGTGTGCACGCATACGTGTATGACCACCTTATTTTTTTCAATGCCCATAAAAGGCACACTGCTGAAAACTTATATGTCCTTATTACAGATATCCCTTTCACATTCAGGGCCATATCTTTTTAAAAACACAATTATATTTACACTTTTTAAAATTTATTGCTGTTCAGTTACTGCTGTCCCACCTTTTTCCTCATTTCTCACCCCAACTGCATCCCGACCACTTCCATAGTCAATATCCCCCCATGGTTTGTGCCCGTGAATCCTCTATTCATGTTCCTTTGCTTGCTCCTTCGGGGGAAAGAAGGGGAAGATATTTACACTTTTGCTTTTTTTTTTTAAAGCAAAAGCATTTGAAAACAAGCATGTATAACCAACTAGTCTATTGAGTGGCCTCAGCTCAGTAAAGATATAAACATAAAATTGTTTTTCATTTTATTCATCATTGCTTTCAGACACGCAATGTCAAATCCCCATTTCATGTCCCTTAATGCCATCTTGGGAAGGTTCTATAACTTTGATTGTAGTTTAACCCTAACTCACTCCCTCTCCCCCCTCCTGTCTCATGGAGCTATTAGATACTTCAGTGTGTTGTGGCACTGAGGAAGGAAAAGGAAGAGAGGGAATGTCTGTTAACTGCCTACTGTTATAAACATCTTGATAAACATGTTAGATGGCTTACAAGTAACAAATCTGGGGGGTTAATGTAAAGATGAATGGAGAAGTAAGAAGGAATGGGAACCAGGCCTCAGCAGCTGTATGGGTGGCCTCACTAAGGACTGAAACACCATTCAAGATACAACCTTGACTCTTATCCACCAGCTACAACAACAGCCCTAGTCATCCACAATGTTATTATTTTAGTACTTTGATGTCCATTCTCACCTACCCATGCACTCCACCCAAGTGCACCTACTCTTAGTATCTGTTTTTATTTTCTCTTCTACCGTTTGCAAACAATTTATCCCTCTTTGTGCTTTGAGCCCAAATACTCCAAGAGAAAAAAATTAAACTGATTCAACCAGTATAGAACAGCCTTTTGGGAGTGTTCATGACAGGCTATATCTAACAAAATAGACTAGCCTATAGATGGCTTAGGTCTATGGGTCAAATCAATTTCTGGTCCGGTTGGAGAAAGTAGAGGATAGCATGGCACAAGGCATCATCAGTAATGCTTAAGAGGCTACCTATCGCCACTTGCCTCAGATTAAGGCACCAAAGGCTTGTATTTCTGATAAGCATTATCATAACTCAATAGTGTAATTCACATTGATACTTCAAAATGGGAGAGGGAAGGATTTATCTTTAAGTCTTGATCTAAATACCTCAATAATTCTTTAAGAGGAGTTCAATAATCTGCTCTAGGAGAGAGCCAGTTTGATCCTGAACATACCTGGATTCTTTCTGCATCAACTAAAATGGATTTGTCCTCCTAGAAATCTCACTGCTCTCTTCTGATGGAATTGAAACAAGTTGTGGAAAGATTATTTAGAAAGTAGACCAAAGTGTCATTGCCCAGTCTATGGACTTTCTTTCTTGGACTCTGGGAGGTGATCTCGGTTTCAAGGTTTCTAGGTCCCTTCTGTGATTGAGATGCCTTCTTTTTCATCCCTGCTATTAACTCCCATTGCCATTTCAGGCCCAAATGATCAGCTACCCCTAAATAAAATTATTTTAAAAATTTCACATCATTTCAGACTCCATGTGTCTAAGACTGATTTTTCCTAACCCAACCACACCCCTAATTACTTCTCAGCATAATGTTCTCACTTCTTGTTACCCTCCAGGCTTGGAACCTTTGAATGGTCTCTGGTATTGTTTCTTCATCTCCAGATTCAAACAGTGACTAAGCTATACCACTTCTCCACACGCAATCTGCCACAGAACCAGAGTTTCCTCACCAAGTTTATCACTCATCCCTTAACCTGGATTACCACTACATGACTCAGTAGTTGAATTCTCTGATCCTGGTCTCCTACATTATTGAACTATAACTTTAATCACATTATCCCCTTTTCTAAGATTTAATGCTCATCAGATCCAATTGAAACTCCGAAACTCTCATTGTTTCCAGATTTTTCTTTAGCTCTTCCAACCACACAAGCCAGGCTACTTCTCTTTATCATTTTGTATATTTCCAGAGTATTCACACCTATACATCTTCCTTCATGTGCCTAATCAATAAGTAAAAGATTAATACAAATTCTAAAATAAAAAAGTAACCAAGACAGTCAAATACTGTATACATTATGTTTAAATGGATATAGCTTTTGAAGAGATTATTATGTGAATACACTTTAGCTCACCAGATCTATTCAAAGGGTGAAATTCCTAGAGTGGCTACTTAAAAAATATAAGTGACCTAAATTCTGGTAATTTAGACAATTTGTACGTGTGTGTGTGTGTGTGTGTGTATAATATATAAAC
>PVJD01016728.1:0-19965 GCA_004026545.1 Mormoops blainvillei
TTGTAATCACCGGCTTCTTCCGTTTCTGAGTTACCATACGGACCCAAAGCAGGAACATACGTTCTAAGCCCCAGACACACAGAAAGTTGGAGGAGCTGAGGTTGCGGGGGTGACCTCCGCTTCCGCTCAGGAACCCAAGGAGCCCAAGGGCCACAGTGCACCCATCACGGGCAGACCAGAGCCACGTGCCCGGTGACTGGCTGCAAACGAGGGTGAATGCAGATGCTCCCCCGCCGAAGTCCAGGGCCAAGAGCGTCTCCCTCCCCATCGCCACCCATGCGACCATGACCGCCCTTTTCATGACAACAGGAAAACAAAATGGTTTTAATCGCCTTGCCAGGAAGGCAACACGAAAATCCACAGAACGGAAAGCAAAGGGATGGACACTAGGAGAGAAACGATGCCTAGGATTTCCAACATGTAACTAACAGAATTTCCAGAAAGAGAGAACAGAGGATATATCATGGAAGAAATTACCGGGGGCATAATATGAGAAAATGGCCCTTTCCTGAAGGACACAGGTGCAGGCCCATGACCTGAGTGGCACACTGCATAATAAAAGATTTACAGCAGAGCACTGCAGTGTCAAACAGAGGAGACCCTAAAAGCTTCCAGATCGAGTGAAAAGAGTCACAGACGGAGGGCTGTGCTCAGAACCGTTATTACACACCTCGGCGGCAGCGCCTTCAGCGAGAGGCAGGAAAAGAACGCCTTCAAAATTCCCAGGGCTGGGCTTGCCGGGGGGTCTAGGCTTCTGCATCCAGGCAAACTAACAAGGGCCTCTGGACCATACGCAGGCTGGGCGGAGACTGAGCATGTCTTTTTAAGGCCTCATTTGCACTTATCTGACCCAGATTGTCTCTTTTAAGAAGCTGCTTTGCCCCAGGCAAGATGCGCTGTGGGCCTTTACCCATAATGCCCTGGGCTCGATGGAGTTAGACTCTGCTCCCTGAGCTCACGGCCCCTCGCCTTCATCCTTGATGCCCTGACCGCCTTCCTACCCACCTCGCTCTCTGTGCCCAGTGCTCGTCCGGCGGGGCCCTCGCCACCACACCGTCGGTGCAGTTCTCTCTCCTGGGCCAGGGTCGCTGCACGCGTCTCCTTCTGTGCTCCCTCCCACACACAGGGGCAGGCCCCACCGAGTCTGTGCTGCCCCCGCCCCGCCCCGCACCGGGCGTCCAAGGCTGGGAACGTCAAGCGGGGCCAGGCAGAGGCTCGGAGCGAAAGGGCACGAGGGCTTCCGCTGCTAAAAACCGCCTCCAGACGGAACGGAGGCCTTCGGTTCTGCCCACAGTCGAGCCCACCACAGCGGGAGATCGCGGGGAGGGGGGCCCTCCAGACAGAAACTCTTTTAAGAAACGTGCATGTACCTGGAATACCATCCTTGTCGTGACTCCCAGGATCCCTAAGCCCAGCAGTGGGAAAGAACCTCAATGGGGCTCGGGTTCCCCAGAGAAGGGGTGACCCCATTATCCTCCTCCATTGTGTCTGACAGAATGTCCCGAAGTAACAACTCAGGAAGTCCAATACAGCAGCTGAGACTTTAGGGCACCCTAGATAATAGGATTTTTAAAATCAGGTGACCTTAATACCTACTTGGAAATGGCCCAAGGCCCAGTCCTGGTGCACCACCAGCACCACAAACTCTAATTCACGACCGCCTTTCCTGACACCCCTCCTCCTTCAACCTCCTTGTTGTAGTCACTGCCATCACCTGCATCCTTTCCACGTGGTTCCCAAACTGCGCGTGATCTTCGCGTCCTTCCACTCCCTCACCCCAGGGGACAAAAATCTGCCAGACCTAGCTGGCGCGTCCGCCCTCCTGTGCATTGGCTGGCCCTGCTTTCGCCACCCACCTTCCTGGGGTCGCTCCTGCTCAGGCTCCCGTCCCCTCGGCCAAGCCCATATTGTCCCATCTATTGCCACCAGACAAGGGAATTCAGAGCAGAGTTTGATCATTTTCTGTAGCAAGACCGCTGGCTCCTCGCAACATCCATTTCCTTTCCCTCACAGGAACAGAGCCCTGACTGTGAGCAGGTCACATCGCTGCCCAGAAGACAGTGCCCCCTGCCCAGCACCCCCCCCCCACACACACACACACACTACGTGTGGCGACGAGACTGCGTTCTGGCCAGTAAGACGTAGAAAAATGGGTTGTGGGGACTGCTGGTGACAGGGAGCTGACTCCGTTGGGACATGCCCCTGCATCCACTCGCTCTTCCTCCTCCTAGTTGGCCACGTGAGCATGACGGGCAGAGCCCAGCAGCCATCCCAGGCCATGAGGTCACCGTGGAGATGAAAGCCTGCTTGACTGGAACAGAAAAGCGGAAAGCCAGGAGGGGCCTGGACCCCTGGCGCCTGTGTGGAGCCCACCCACCTGCCTTGAACTGCGCCCCCTCCAGAGGCTTTTAAGTAAGGACGTAACTCTTCTGTGCCTAAGCCGCTCTTTTGCAGGTCTCTTCCAGCTGTGTGCAAATCGCAACAGACAAAACTTTGCTTTCCAAGCCATGGGTGACTCCTGAATTCCAACAAAACAAGGTCCAGACTCCTTGGCCCAGCACCGACGGCGGTCCCAAATCTGGAAGGACACTTCATTTCCAGCCTTGCCTTCTATCCCGTCCCTCATGCAGTTTATCACTTAGCCAAACTAAACCGCTGTGATTCCAGAAGGCCGATCACCACCAAATGCCTTTCAGAGAACTGTCGGCATTAGCGACGAAGACCCGGCAAGTCTCTGGGGCGGCCATCAACCTCCCTTTCCGTTTCTTACACAGCACGCACACAATTCCCAAGTATACGAGATCAAAGCAGAGCTGCTCTGATTTGAAAATCACTGGCCTGGTCCAGTTTTTTTTTTTTTCCTTAAAGGTGAAGAAATCACCCTTGCCAGGTGGCTCAGTTGGTTGGAGCATTGTCCTGGACACCAAAAGGTTGCAAGTTCAAACCCTGGTCAAGGTACGCACAGGAGGGAACTGACAGACGTTTCTCCCTCAAATTGATGTTTATGTTTCTCTCTCTCTCTCTCTCATCAATAAACATATCATTGGTGAGGATAAAAAAAAAAAAACGGTGAAGAAAACTGGGGCCCATATGAGTGGGAATTAGTGTGCTCAGTGGCCCCGCAGCCGGCTAGGTCAGGTAGAACCTAGGTTTCCCGACACCTACGCTGTCCTTTCCGTTATTTCTACCACCAAGTGATGCACATAGAGATGCTCAACAAAAGCAAAACTAAGTGTAGCAAGTTTTCAGATCCTTATATTTCTGCTTAAGGAAGGCGGAATTATACTGAATGAGGATCGTCAGGCCTTCCCAAATCCAGCCAACTGGGAAAACAACATAAAGAACAGTGGGCCCAAAGTTAATTCCTATCAGTCTGGAATTTTCCAAACACCCGAATGTTTCCCATTCAGACCCATGCCCAAGGGAGCTGCTGGAATTAGCCCAGAAGCCAGAGATGTGGGATTGTGTACCGGGTCAAAGGATGTGTCTCCCACAATATGCATAAGATCCTCCGCGCTGGTGTTTCGCGCTGTTATAAAGTATCGAGATGTTGTTGGCTTCCCTGAGGAACGACTTTCTGTTCGGTCCTTTAGTCACCATGAGTGGCAAACTGAGTTGAAGAGGCTGTGCTGCCAGAGCTGCTTTTGAGGTGCTGGCAAACCCCTGCCTGTCTGTGTGTAGGGAAGCTCACTGCTTCATGCAGGGCAAAGAGGAAAGGGGTCATGGAACGTTAGAGGAAGGAACTTGAGACCACGAATCTTACTCATTGAGGTCAACCCTGCCGTGTACATCTTTTTAACTGCGTTCAGTCAGGTCTCCTCTCTCTACTTGGATAATAAGACCACGCAGGACAAGACGAGTGTAGGTTAGTGTTGCCTACGGAGAAGTTAATGGGCAGTGAATGTTGAGCGCCTAAAGACAGGAAAGGGAAGGAACAACTTGCATAGAGTCCCAAGGGAATGGGGGGGCACAACTGTCTTCGGGGTTCTCCGCAGGGAAGTTTCCTGCCCTCCAGGGAGAGGGCAAGGAGACGAGTCCTGGAGCCAGAGTAGCGAGGCCGTGGCCAAAGACCATGGCCCGCCCACCTCCACTGGACCAAACACAGAAGCAAGAGGCAAACGCGGCTGGTGCGGGCGGAGCCCACTGGACCTGGCGCACAGCTTGACTGCAGCCCGCGGTGGGGCCTGGAGCCAAGGGTCTTGCTAAAATGCCCATAAAATGGAGATGATATTGTACTACCTACTTGACGGGGTGTTATAAGGAATAAAGGTGCCACCCAGAGCCGAGCACCTGGGAAGCACTCGATAAACGTTAGTTACTGTCGCGTTTTACACTGGAGCCTTCCATCGCCCCAGCTAAACAGGCCAACAGCTTAAACGCAGTGAGCACGCCCTCACGTCTGCACACAGCATCCACGGCAGAGGCTCTCAGAGCTGGCTGGCTGACTGCAGGGCGCTGGCAGGGGGGCCCGACTCGCTGGATTACATGTGGCAGCATGTTCCATCCGGTGCTCAGAGAAACACCCCACAAGCCCTTTATTTGGGGAGGAAGCAGCAAATCCCCGTGCCTTTCAAAGAATATCAAAGTGTCCCCTACGTTCTCCCATTTTCCAGATCAAAGGAGAGCGCTGTGAAGGGCAGGGGAGGGCCGGCAGGGCCGGGGAACACGAGGCACCAAGGCCTCCCGGGCGGGCTCGGTTCAGACTTGCGCGGCTGCCCCAGAGGGCGCTGCGCCTGCCCCTTCCTCCCGCGGCGGCGCCCGCCTGCGTGCGGCAGCTCGGTCCGCGCCCAGACGCCCAGGGCCCGCTGTGCCTTCTCGCTCCTGAGACCCCGGGTGGACGCTGTCTGATGCAGGAGCAAGTGCCCTTTTAGCAAACGTGTGTTTCCTTAAATTCAGATTCGTATGGTCCTCTGGGCTCACCTGTCCCCTATTTTCTGACTAGGTGTGCACTTCCGGTGGGGCTGGGACTGTCACATGGCCGCGCCGCGCAGCCACCGCCCCTGCTGGCTGCGGAGTCAGGTTACCTGGAATGTCGGGCACCTTCTCTCAGGCTGGGCGGGGGCCGGAAGGCCTGGGTGCGGGAGTGGGGGGCGGCAGGGAGACTGGGTGGAGAAACCAGAAACCTGGGCGGAGGGAAACAGGTTTCCTTTTTAAGGGCACCCGTGCTGCAGGCGCACGTGGAAGAAATATGCCAGTTACTTTTGTTTGCCTTGAAACAAAGAGAAGGGGGTTGCTTTTTTTTTTTTTTTTTTTTTTTTTGCCCGAAACTATATGTGAAATGCATACCTGAAGTTGTACTGGGTGGGGACTGAAGTCGTTGGCAACCAGGCCGCAATGGGGCAGATCAGAAGGGTCATTGTATCAGCCATGGCTACTGAGGGTGCCTGTATAAAGGGTGTATTATGGAACGCACACCTGGCTCCTGCAAAGCCAGGCACTGAAAAATTGTTTTTCAAGAGCCATTGAGTGAGCAACAGGATGAAGTCTTCCGTTGGGTCAGAACAAGGTCGTGCACAATATACAATTCCAGGTATTGTGCGCGGCGTTCACAGAGCCCCGCATTCACCCGAGTGTGCCTGCCAGCCATGTGCATCTTGAGTTAGCCATCCCCACAATTTGTCCTTAAGACAAAGGAGGACCAGTTTCTGTCTGGCCTGCAGTATTTGGGGAAACCAGGCTCGGATCCCTTTACAGTCAGCAGTCTGGAAGAAGGGGACGGGACAGTTTACTCCTGAGGAAGCAGCCGCCTCTAGAGGGGAAGTGGGGCACCTTCCAGATTAAAACTCAACTGGAAAAGGAAGAAAAATCAGATTTCCCTTCTGCTGTCCCCTAATACCTTGAGGAGTTCAAAGGTTTTCCAAGCCTGCGGCACCTGGCAATTATAATTACACAGTAAAATACCTAAGGTTAATGAATAACCTCTAAAGGAAGTTACTTCACATAATGACAGCAATTTCTCTGAACTAAATGTTAATAATAAGGCCTGTAATACTATGAGAAGGAAATGGTGGCAATTGGCAAGTGGAACTCTGTTGCTTGGTAACAAGAGCTGAGGCCTGAGCAGTCTCCTTACCTCCCTGGGGAGGGGTGGGAGGAAGGCTGCAGCCCCGCCTGCCTGCCGCTGCAGAAGGTGCTCTCCGGGACTCAAAGCAAACGCGCACGTGGGAGCCCTGCTGGCACTGAGGAGTCTGAACGAGAATAACTCCCTGAGAAGCACTCCACAGCGCGGTGAAAAAGTGGCGTGTGATCCCTGAGTACTGAGCGCGCCTCCTTCACGTTACCTGGTACCAATCAGCGCTACACAGATAGAACATTGCAGCAAAACCCGGCCAAGGGCTGCTTCCCCTGCCTCTCACTTTGGTTTGTTCCTGCTGAGACATACACTTTGATCCTCGGATTTGTTTTTTTTGTTTTGTTTTGTTTTGTTTTGGAGCAACTGTGGCAGTTCAGAGATGAATTAGAGAAGGAATGCAATTAAGCCAACCTGAGAGTGCAATGTTCCTTGTAGAGGAAACATTTCTGAAATTGAACTGCGGCCCATGTTGAGTTGGGTAATTATTGGCAGTGTGAATGGAGAGATCCTAGAGACAGCTTCTCCCAGCTGGTCATTAATCAACAGGAAACAGCCCACAGCAGGGGCACTATTACCTGACACCATCAGAGGGGTGAATTCAGTGAGAGGCTGAGATAAGACCGGGAGTTGTAAATTCCTGTTTTATGGCAGCGCTTCTCAAATCGGCCAGGGTATCACCTGGGCAGCTTTTAAAAATACGAATTCCTGGGGCCGCTCTCCCGGACGTTGACCCAGTAGATCTGGGATAGTTACCTGGGGCACCTGTCCTAACCTCTCCTTGGGGTTCTGAACTTCAGCCAAGCGTGGGAACCGCTGCTCTAAGCTATGTTGGCAGTGGTCTGGGCGTTAGACAAAAGATAAAAAGTGAGTGAATACTTCTTTGCACTTGGGATTTAACATAGTTCAATTATTTCCCTGAGAAACTCATCTACATATTTTTTAAAAAACTAAATGTACTCATTCTAAATGCCTTGTTTTACCATGTTTTTTTTCAATGTTAAAAATGCTAACTGAATGTCATATCGAAAACAAATGACTTTCTGACTATACCGTTACTTAATTCAAGGCTATTTGCTGTTATTTTAGCATCTTCCTCAGTAGGCAAATAAAATCATCCGCTGCAGGAGCGCAAGAAAACTCACTCTGTGCAAAATCCCCAAATGGGCCCCATTTGTCCCCTCCTCTTGGTTATTTTGCATGGAGGTCCTTACCAAGAGTCGCCGGCCAGCGCTGTCTGGAGGCCCCGGGGAGACTCCTTTTCCATGTGCCCTTCACCACGCTCCCCCTGACTTCGCCACTCTTTGGCTCTCTGATTTCTTTAAAAGTAATAATAATCCTATATATAATAAGCTATGGGGCCTAATGGGCTAATGTTATAATGGCCAAATAATACTAACGTATCTTTACAAAAAATGACTGGGAGGGACTTGATTCCAAGGAGTGACTCTTGAGCGGGTTAAGAGGATGTTTGGGGCAGATTTGGCCTCTGGCCCTGAACGTGACAAGATCTGACACGAGCACTGAGCCCCGAATTCTTCGGATCTCTGTGTGTACTATGCACAATGCCAGGAATTACAGATCGATAACACTTTCTATGTTCAAGAAATTAAAAGCCATCCATCAAAAGAATGAAAATAAACACCACCAAAATGTGTGGATTGCCTGAACCACAAAAAACGGTCCCTCACAAAGGGTGGAACTGACAACTCGACAAAAGCCATGTTTACTTCCCCTGAGTTCCACAGGGGTCATCAACATGCTTCTTCGTAAGCCAGAAGCAGATCATTTTATGTACTAGAAGCTTCTTTAAAGAGACCGCCACTCTATTCTTACATCAATACTCTGGAAACCTCCACTCCGGTGCTGATTACTCTCATGACATTCAGGAGAACAGCATCTCTTATCCCAGGTCCTGTGCCTCGGGATACACATACACCTGAAAGATGACAGGGACATGCTAATTCCTGCCCTACCTGAATTGAGGTGGTCCAACGTAGGGGAAAACAGTAAGAACTATTTGACCTTCATATGTCATGGTTTGGTTAATGTCAGCCTTCCAGAATGCGATGGCCAAGAGAAAGGAGGCTACCGCTGCCCTGCCACCTCCCCCTGTGTCTGGGCACCTGCGCGTGAGTCCAGGGATGCCTCCGCTGTGATGGCGTTGGCACGCCTGCCTCCTGTGTTGGACCACAGGCTCCCTCCGGCAATAAGTGGGCTTTCCTCAGTCTCACTTGGCAGGGTGCCACCCAGCACAGCAGGGAAGGAAAAATTTGCTCCTACTCTCTTAGAGTCTCAGGCTGGGCCTGAGAGTTAAACTGACGTAAGATAGGGTAACAGGAGAAAAGCATACAGATTTATTCAGTATAAGTTTTATGGGACACAAGGAAATGAAGACCCAAAGAAGTGTGGCAAAATCTAAGTGCACATATACCAGCTTGAACAGAGAGAGACAATTGTGGAAAAGTAAAATACGTGGGGAAACTAAAGGGGGTGAGAGTTATTGTCACAGCGTCTCTGAGAGCAGCCCGCTCTTGGCCTCGGCTCCCTGTCGCTGGTGATGACAATGTCATTCCTCCTGGTACAGGGAGGGTGTAGTTCACGGGGGAGTTTCATGTCCCACTTTCAGGAAGAAGGGGAGGGCAGAGCATCCTTCTTGTTTTTAGTGCCTTTAGCTCAAAATAGCCCTTACACCCTAAGTGGCATATCTGGGGGAGGTGTCTTCTGCTGTTCCTCAATACCAAGCACATTAAAGAGTTAGCTGCTAGTGATTAATGAGCGCAGAAAGATCTGTGCTCTCTGTATTAGCCGCTGTCTTCTCTTAATTTTTTTCTTTTGAAAAGAAGACAAAATACTTAGTGATATACTTAGTCACTAAAGCCTTCGTATGAATTAAGAAAGTTCGTGATTCCTGTCCCAACTAGAAGCTCTGATGGACCTAAAATTATACGCAGAGGAGAGGGAGACAAAAGTTGGTGTGAAGAATAGTAACTAGGAGGGGACACCTTTTACCAGCATTTCACTTTACCCACAGGTTGATCCTGAATAGTGTTCCCATTCCAGATCCTTCCCTCCCCAAAGACAGATGCTGGCATGGTGTTTTGGTGGTTTAGGTGAAGCGAGTTTGTCCCATGAACTACCACTCGAAACATAAAGTAGGCACCCCACCTGGGGCTTGAAATGACAGCGACAGATGCTTGGTGAACTACTCGTCCGTGCAAAAACGCACTACTCAGCATGAACCTATAGCCGTCCTGGTGCTAACGTGTAACACTCACGCAGAGAGTGAGGGAGGGGCGGGCAAGGTCTGCAGGTCGGATCGTGGAACCTGGAGTCAGACCTTTGTTAAATCTCTGCTTCCGTCCTTTTGCCGCTTGGATGACCCTGGGCGGATTATCCCAAGAAACCTGCACCCCAGATTTCTCACTTGTCGAACGGTAACAGTCACACCCCTGCCTTCTAGCGGGATCGTTGCGGGCCCCTGGGCACAGACGGCAGGGACGGAGCCATGGTGACCACGTGCTGCGCACAGATGAGAGCGAGCGGACTCATCTGACGCGTGCAATCCCTCAGCCGGCACTGCAGATCCTTTCTTCTTCATCGTCTTCTTGTTTTACTCTTCACCCAAGGATATGTTTATCATTGGTTTTTAGAGAAAAACACTGAGGTGAGAGAGAAACATCGGTCGGTTACCTCCTGTACACAGGCTGGGTGGGGATCAAACCTGCAACCTGTCGGCGGACACTCCAACCAACTGACCTACCGGGCCAGGGCTAGAACCCCCTTCTTCATGCACAAAAGACTACAGGTTTTGCTAAAGGCTGAGTCTTCACAACACAAAAAGAATAAGAGTCAATTTTTTTCTGTTAATGTGATCGACAAATGTAGTTAGATCACTTAATTCAAATTATTTCTTGGTTTGATTGCTTGAATATGCTCCCATCTGTGGAACTGCTTCTGCTGGGGGACATCAGGGACCTCATACTAAGACCTTACTGTTTACATCGTGCACCTTGAGAAACTTGGATTTCTGAAACCCTGTCGGGATCACAGGACTAAAATCAAACAGCTTTAAGCTGAGTGGGTTAAAGCGGCCCGGCTCTGGCCCAAGGGCCAATCGACATTATTCCCCGATTCTGTCCGAGCCAAGAAAGAGTTTTCTCTCCTCGGCCCGAATTAACCCAAACCCTCTGTGCTCACTCAGAAAGGAAGTTAAGTCCTGCTCACGCAATCCTCAAGTAAACTGCGTTCCAACAGTCCACCTCCCTGGCTCAACAAGATAAATTCCGCTTTTATTTCCCTCAGAAACAACAGTCTTGTTATCTCAACGGTACAACCCCTAGTATTTATAATCTAAAAATCAATAAACGGAAACCTCGCTTAAAATGGAGTCCGGCAACTGGAAGAGGCACCTGTCACTCAACACAACAACTGACCCCAACAGGAAAAGAGCGACCTGCATCTCACACAGAAGCAAGAAAAGACTCCTCCCGCCCAGTACTGGTTCAACCAATGGGAGGCTGCCCCAGCCAAGCCAATGGGAGACTGCCAGAACTCAGCCAATGGGAGGCTGCCACAGCTCAGCCCCTGAGAAGCCACTATACTTGCCACACGCAGTTGCCTCGGATGGACTCTTCATTTGCAACAGCATTTCCGAGGCTGTAAACGAGCATTCCTCTGCTTTGTTTCTCTGGACTGGCTTCTGGTTGACCAGGAGACCCCGTTGCCCAAATTGCGATGCTTTGTCGTTCCTGCATAGGCCCCTGTGGCTGGAGGAATAGCTGGCTGGCTATTTGTTAAAGGGCGCCACCGTCCTTAAAGCCTCTGTGAAGACACTCTGACCTTCTGAATGTCTTCATTCAGAGCGTCCACGTGGACACGCGTAGGTAACTTTATACCAGTATCACCTCAAGGACTAGAGTTTCTTCCCAGAGACCATGCTCCTAAAGTAGTCTCATGCCTATAGATTGTGTGCCCCAGCTCTGTGTCCTCTGAGATATAGCACATAAGGTCACTGCTTGGAGGACACTCTGAACACTGAGGTGGCATCGAGACAAAATGGGCAATTTCAGGTGTCTGGGCTTATTCAGCTTGGCCTTGACGGACACAGGTGAGGATTTCAACGGTCCTATATAATTCTCATTTCTAGTTCATCTTCAAACAAAGCTACTTCCCAAGGATGGCAGTTCTCTCGATTCTCTTGGCCTTGGGGTGGGAGTTGGAGGAAGAGTGAAAGAACCCCTTTGTACCTCAGTTCCAGGTCCACCACTGGTTGTGATTGAAACCATCTTCCAGCCACCCGAATCACAGCCCTGTGGCTTCCCTGGAATCCACTCAGCTCCACTTACCTGTTTTCATTTTCTGGGCACAGAGCTCCAGGTCTGTCCCCTTGAGCTGCCCTTTCTCTAGCGCTTCCTCTTGTCTTTTCTGAGGTCACCATTTTCTGTCAAGCTCCAAGTCTCCTCCCAACTCTGTTCCCCATCCACCTTCCTGCCATCACCTGCCTCCAAGAAAGATTGATTGGGGGGTAAAGGGGGGGTCACACATACAGCATTATATTTCACTTATGAGGCATTTGCTGGGATTTCATCAAAGTAATATCAAAATTGAATTGGTTTATACAGGAATGCCTCATTCTCTCATCCTGAAAAATATGTTGCATAGTAAGTAGAATCTTGTCCCAAAAATGCGTTAGCTAATTTTTTATGACGGAAACTATAAATCCATTATTTTCTTTTTCCCCATCTACTTTTTTTGTCAACATTTTCCCACCACCACTTTCCCCAGCACCCCCTGCCACCTCCCACCCTCCATCCTTCCCCCATTTGGCTTTGTCAATGGGTCCTTAATGCATGTTCCGTGTTGACCCTTCCCCTCCTTTTCCCCTATTATCTCCCTCCCTCCTCTCCTCTGGTTACTTTCAGTTTGTTTTTTAGTAAATCTATTATATTTTAATGAGAAAATTGGTCTGAATATCCCAACCAATTTCCCCAAACATTCTTAAAACACGCTTCAACATCTACATAATAATGCATCAAGGGTTCCTGCATGCTACAAAACACTTAAAACACTCATTATCTAATTATTTAACACTTAATGAACTCATTAGTGGGTATATTTGTATACAGTACTTGATGGTATAGCGCGGAATCAGATCTGAATTATGTTTCCCCTCCTGCACTGCCGCAAATGTGTGCTGTAATCTAAACAATGAAGTGATATGTTACAGATATTTAAAAGTTCAAATAAGACACAGCACGATTAAATAAATGGGACAGCTCTCTTTGAATGGCACCTGCTCGAAGAGTGGTCTGAACGAGGTTTGGTCTGTGGTCGCCGTTTGGAGGCAAGAGGAGGCGAGGGGGACGAAAGGAGCACGTGTCATCACGCAGAGCTTCCCTCCTGCGGTTCACTCTGCTAGACTCCTTGGACTCACCCGGTTTCCTCAGGGGCTTCTGCACGATCTTAAAAGTCATTTCACTTAATGTAATCGAGAAGAGAACAATAATGTGTGATATGTTTCATCAATGACAGAAAGGTGATTCTAGGGAGGGAACAATGTCTTGCTCAGGCTCCAGGCCAGCTTGTATGTGAAATCATTAAAGTAGGTTGTAATTCAGATAATGAACCTCTTAATGCAGGAAGTTCTTAATTCAGGAAACAGGGGTTGCTGAAATGGAAACCAATTTATTCAAAAAAGGAAAAGCAGATACAGCCAAGTACTTAGACACTAGAACACCCAATTGTTAAGCGGGTTTGGAATAGGACAGTGAGGGAGCTGGAACTCTCCAGTTTTCACAGTGTGCTGTCACTTACATACTTTGTTTTACCTCTGAAGTCGTTTAGGAAAAATGGAACAGATACCTGGAGAAACCGACTTCACCTGTTTTTAAACTTTTGCTCAAGATTTAGCTCTAAACATGAATACTTAATTGCGTAAACATGTTTACCTGCATGACACCGTATTTTCCAGTTTTCTGGGACCGGTCACCCCCACTCCATACAAGGAAAAGCCCTCCTCCCATTTGGATGGGGGTGTCAGTCCCATGCCCCCGGCTCTCCTCTTGACCACAGGGAGGTCCATGACCCAGACCCAGGCTCAGGTGATAGGAGCGACACTGGCCTCGCTCAAGCCACTGGCACAGCAGTGAGTACCTGCCCAAAGGTGAGTCCTTCTGAGCCTTTCTTTTCCAGACCGCCCTCAAACTGCAGGTGAGAGGAAGAGCTTCCTCTTTTGGCATGGCTGAGCCTTGCCCTGTAACTCTGGAGCTGCCTGTGGCCGTCTCCTTTCAAGAAGCCCTCTGAAGTGACTGAGCATGAGTGACGACAACCGAAGAAGCCACTACTTCAGGCAGCGAAATGAAAAGGCAGCCCTGGTGCTCCCAGTTCTAAATCCAGATGACACTGAAGTCAACCCCACCTCTTCCTTCCCTGTATCAAAGCCACCAAATTCCCCTTCCTGGATAAATTTGTTTGAGAACAGTTTCTGTCGCTGTAACTGAATGGATTCTGACCCATACACCCGCGTATCCAACAGGACAGGTGAAGCAAGCATATATTCATAGTCTCAAAGTCACGCGGCCACTGAAATAATGGACGGCATGCAAAGATGACGTGAGAAGTGAAAAAAACTAGGTACAAAACAAGAGTCACGGTATCAACTACTTATGTTCAAAAAAGCAATAACATTTTCATGGTAGATTTTTTTTTCCTGGGTGTTGAGACCAGTAATTTTTCTAATTTTCCATATTCTATCATTTTTACTTTTATAACAAAAATCAATCCTAAAAACCAAGACGATGGTCCAATGCACTGAAACCTAATCACCCACCCATTCACTGTGAATTTTACTGTGCCCCTCTGTTTCTAAATAAGCTGCCTGTATGTAGGGGAAGGGTCGTCAAGGAACATGTGTAAAGCACCCAGGGACAAAGCCAGGGCGGGGAAGGATTGAGGGTGGGAGGTGGGGGTGCGTGGGGAGGGGCAACGTGGTGGCAGGAAAATGGAGACAACTGTACTGGAATGACAATTTTAAAAAATGCAAAGAAAAACCCCCACAAAAAAAATAAAATTAATCAGCACCTTGTAACACAGAGACATGTGCATCGTTTCTTTCAAGCATCACCAGGGCTCTAAAAGACGACATTTACAAAGATGGTAAATAATCAGCCCCTTCCACCCACAGTTGAAGGCTCTTTGGCTAGTGGAGCAACGTGCAAACGAAACATTTGATCTAAATGAAGTCACCCGGTAACTTTCTAATTATTTTTCTCCATAGTAACACATATAAAATATGAAAAATGTTTATTCAAGTTTTTTCTTCTCTTTCATAAGTATTTCAAAAGGCCTGAAGTGTGTTTTATACCTCCTTAAAAATTTCACCACCGAAGTCCAGAGCGTAGCACCAGTCGCCCGACTCCGTTACCGCATTCCTGATGAAAAGCACCAAGAGCTTCAAATGTTTCTTTATGGAATTTTATTTCTCATGAAAATGACTCTGAAATCTTTGGAAGGCGTTTCTAAAATAATGCCATATGAGAAGTCAGCCTTTTTTTTTTTTTTTTTATTAGACTTCAGAACACAGAAGAACCCTATGGACGTTTTTTCTAGCATAATTTAACCCCTTCGTCCAAGAACTTAAGAGCTGGTGTATGGTTTAATAGGCGGATTTAGAGGCTTCTCTGCTCCAGTAATCCTCCTTTCATCCAAACAGTAGCTATAATTAATAGTTATGATTTTGCCTTTCACCTCAAAGGACTTCACACATTGTTACCACAGGACCAGGACAACCGCTAATGAAGTACTGATCACCCCGGAGAAACGCACAGTCGCCTCTGGTTCACTCCACACTGATGTTGCTACAAAGGAGGGTTGGTGGTGACTGACTCACCAGCTCCCATCCCCAGCATCATGGCTCAGAAGTGGGCCTCAGCCGGACAGCTCCTACTGGTATCCCGAAGGCTGCCCAGCAAGGTCACGGCTTGTCAGTATGTCTCACTGTGATGTCATACAGGGGAGGCAAATTACAGCCCAGGGCCTCTGACCTCGCTGCTACCTTGGCCAAGTGAATGATTATTACATTGTGAAAGGGCTGTCTTTTAAAAAAGAAAGAAGAATATGTGACAGAGACTGCAGGTAGCCTTCAAAGTCTGAACTATTTAGTATCCAGTCCTTTACAGGCAAAGTCTGCCATTCCAAGAATCCAAGGCACAATGAGAAAAGTCCGCCTGTAAAACTTGGGTGGTTCAAGCTGTAAACATTGTCAGACCTGAGATTGTGTGTGCTTCAGGAGCTGGGGCTCACGGTCCACACAAGCACATCCGTGGAAGCGTTTCAGGTCTCACTGCGCCCCTTTTCAGAGTCAGCGTGTTGCCCTGGGCTGCGGGGATGTGGCCCTACCACAGACCAAGTTCATGTGCCAACATGCATCCGTGCGCACCGCGCACACGGGTATGCATCAGCCCCTGAGATCGCCGATCCTCCTGTGGGACCAGAGCAGTGCCCACCGTGGCAGTGAAGCGGGGGCTAAAAGGAACAGAACACCCAGGTGCACACTGGGAAGACTACAGGTGAGAGGGCACCCTTTCAGGCCACAACTGCCCCACACAGTGTGCCAGCAAAGCAGCACTGTGACCGTCCGGCACTTGGTCTAGCTTTTCATCCCGTTTCATCAGCTGTTTATCTGATAGGTGTTCCGAGCCCCACCGACCCTCCCCGAGAGTGAAGGTAAAGTTAGTATGTTCCTAATGTATTAGGAATAAATGTTTTTGTGAGAGACACTGTGCTAAATGTTCTATGTATATTATTTCCTTTAAGCCTCTAGGAAGGCAGATGTTGCTGTCCCCACGTTACAAAGACTGAGCGGCACGCCCACGTAATGAAAGCCATCTGAAGTAAATTTAGTGAGTCTCGTGGGAAGAGTCTCTGATTCATGTCAATCTCCCTGCCAAGTTCATTGGACATAGATCCCATGTGACATATTTTTCCATCAAGAATCCAGAATCCTATTGGAAACTAAATCTAATAAAATTTAGAAATTGCTCTTGGTTATCCCCCTCTTTGGAAGGGACAGTTTTGAAACTACAAAAATGTGTCCCATGGGGTAATGATGGAATTTGCATCATGTTAAAGGCCTCCCTCCTCTAACCCCCGCAGTGGGGACCGGAGCAGCTAACTATGGGCAGTGGAAGTCAGAAGAAACTGGACTGAACCTAGGACCAGAACCAAACCCCTGGGGCTGTATACACGCTCTGAAGGGGGACCTAAGACCAGTAGTTGCTGGGTCTGAACAAGTGCCCGCTGACCTTCCCACTGTCCGTTGTTTCTCCCTCATAGAAGTACAGCAACATTTACACACGTCGTCCCTGCAGCTGAACGACACGACATTTGAAAAGTCCGGTCCGTTTCTTCCTCTGGCAATGCCGTCAGTCTTTGTGTATCTCCTGATGTACTGCCCACACAGGACGTCTGCTATGGTGTTTGGCCTGTTCTCAGTTCCTACTGGACAGCTTTGCAGCTTTCATGGGGAATTCACACAGAGATTAAGAGCAGTGCGGTATCATGGGAGATATTGGGGTTAGCTCCCAAATTCCTAGTTAATCAATGGGTTAGCCGTCCAAGGACACTCAGAGTACTTGCATGAATTCTTGACATGACTCAAGAGAAAAAAAAATCAATTTTAAAATGAAAAGAGACTTTCCTCCACCCTCTTTTCTGGACGTGAAGCTGGTTTCAAAGAAAAATTCTGAAATGGGTGAAGCTCGCTTTGACAGCCACACACCGCCCTTCCCGCACCCTGTCACAGCCCCCGGTCCTGGAGTCACCGTCCTGCACACATTACCCACTGCTGTTCTCGGGGTGTCCCGTCCTCTCCCTACTAACCCAGAGCCCCTCAAGTCCACGGACCAAGTCTTACCTACCCTGGCATCCCTAAATTCCACAACCATTGTCACACCATAAAACTATGCCCCCCAAACCCCGCACAAGATTGCCATTCCTTCAGTGCAGACTGTCATTCGCCGAGCTACAATGGAAGGAGAGGAGGTTACATGTACTAAGTCTGTTTGTATCAAAGACAGGATCAACACTTTAAAGTGTCATCTTATTGTAGCCTCTTTTTTCCTTTACTTTTTATTATAGAAAATTTTAAACTGACACAAAAGTAGAGATAATAGCTCCATGAGCTTGCTATTCCCAGTAGTACCCAGCCTCCCGCCAACCACCCTCTGTCCCACCCGCGTGTCCCATCTGTATCCCTCACCCCCCCCCCCACCAGTAGATTGTTTAGAACAAAACCCTGGGTACCACACCATCTCACCTATACTTTATCATCTCCCCCCTCTTTCTGACACTGGGTTTCTCCTCCCAACTGCTACAGATTTCTAAATATAAATAGGACCTCAGTCTTTCTTCAGTCATGAAGGATTAAGACATCAAATAAGTACAATTAAGTTACATTTAATCACCTCACAAATAAAAGGGATAAAGATCTTGCTTTACGTAAACTACTTAAATCTGAGATGCTTCACCTTGCTCTTCCCGTTACCGCCCTAACTTACGGCTATTAAGGTTTTAAAGCTCTTATATATTTTTTTAAGATAGGGAAAGAATTATAACAACATGGATGATACTACCTTTCATACATAAAGTTTTCATTTTACTTATATGTTCAATGCTAAGTTTTAATCTTACGTTCTAGTCATTTTCTGGTGGGGAGCCTGCCCATCAAATTATTAAATTACATGGTGGAAAGTACAATAGTCAACCTAAAGAGGTTAAAAATATAAAAGACAGAGCAATTGTCTTTTCAATATGACAGATTTAAAGGCATTTTCACAAGCTGAATCAGAAAAACTGAAGCCCAAATTCAATTAGGTCATTTTATATCTAAAATTCCTTTAGTTTTGAAAGTTATTTTTAAAAGCCAACAGTTGAATATTATTAATGTGCTATATTTCCAATCATAAATACATCTCAACCACTGTTTTCACTCCCTAATTTCTTTTAAGAAAGCTTTTGTCATCCTCGTTTTGAAAAAACATTCCCTGGTGAGTAAATCGCTCATCACCATGTAACCATTAAGTGGCAGAAAGAGATCTGAACCCAGGTTAAATCAAGGTAAAAATCCCTTTTCTCTACATACCGATGACTCCCCAACCTTCCAAGGGACAACTGCTTTCTTAAAATTGACATTTTCTATGTACGGTGTCAGGTGGGCACTAGACTTATCAGGAGGGTCACGTAAGAAGGTGTGTGCATGTCAAGGCACCGTGTCATATCCTAAAAACTAATACAATATCGTATGTCGACTGTGATTGGAAATTTTTTTAAATATGACATTTTCTAATCTAAACAAATCTCTGACTTGGTGGCACTACTTTCTCTTCCCAGGTCAATTCCTTTCAGCCCAACCCACTTCTGAACTCACAGACTTTCCAGGAACTGCAAGTGTTTCACCAAGACACCACTGTGCCAGGAGTCACGGGCTGTGGCAGTGCAGGGGGACATCTAGAATGAGCGCTTCCTGAGTGGGGGGACTCTTACACACACAGCCCATAGGTAGGAGGTGGGGGAAAAAAGCACCGTCAGGAAACAGCTATAACCAAAGAAGATTCCAGATACTGGGATTCACAACCAAAACTATAGTTTAACCAAATCACAGCATCATGGCTAAAAGCTCTGGAGGAGACAGATTCATCCCAAAGAAACAAACACCGTTCAAAGATTAGGCTTATGTGTGCATCTAACCTGAAGGCTACTGCCTCGAAGCATCTGCCCCATGTTAAATCATGAATCGCAGACAGGGTCCAAGGCCAAAAGTTGGTAGCCATCCAAATCCATCAACGGTAAAATGGATTCAAATGTGTGGTATATTTATACTGTAGAATGTTCTCCAACTACCCACAACGAAAGAATAAATCTTACATAATGTTGCGCAAAAGCAACAAATCAGAAGAGTAATTCCTTATACTTTTCTTGATAGATAGTTTAAAAGTAGACAAAACTAAACAATGGTAGAACAAGAGAGAACAGAGCGGAAAGGAGTCCCACGGAGTTACATCCCAATGGCAGTCACCTTTCTGCGGCAGGAGAGCGCAGTTCCCTGTGGACGCGTGGGAGGTCAGGCTGGGGAGTGGATTTTCAGGTATTGGTGCTGTTCTGTCTCTTGAGTTGGTTGGTGGTTATGTAGGAGTTCAATTTTCAACCATTTGTTAATACTCAGGTATTATGCTTTTTTATGAACATACCTTATATTTCACAGTGCAAAATGTTTAACTTTTTTAAATAGCAAAATGTTTTTCCCATAATTTGATTCTATATAGCTGTAGAGAGGAAAGAAAAAGGAGTTGGTAAAAAATGCTCCCAAGGCAAAGATAAGGAACTGTGCCTCTGAACTCTCCTTTAGAGTCCAAGTCGCACCGGGGCCCGTGGTCGCCACTGTTAACCCGTGGTGGCTGTTAAATAAATATTTGCTGGTGTTAGGGCTTAAGTAATGAGCCATGTAAACACCAGGAGCTGCTGCACAAAATATATTCTCATGGCACATTTTTCAGCTGACCAGAGGGGTCTCACCATGGCGTAGAATAGAAGAAAGTCTCATTAGTGTGTCAAGTTGACAGCTGGGGAGCTTGTCTCGCTGTTGCAAACCCAGCGTATGTGGTCAGTGGGTCTGTGAATTCGTACAACGTTTAAGAAAGGCAATTTGGCACCATTCTTCAAAAACCTTGAAAATAGTATCTTTGGACTCAGCAGTTGCATATCTAAGAATTCGCCCTAGTGAAGGAGTCGTGGGGTTTGTCTGCAAAGACTTAGCTGTAAGGGCATTTGGGACAGCACTGTCTGAAAGGGAAGCCATATAGCTGTCCGATGACAGGGCGGTTTTTAAACAGGCTATG
>PVJD01016729.1:0-19977 GCA_004026545.1 Mormoops blainvillei
ATAAGGCTTCTCTACAGCTAGTATTCAGTTGGTTATTCAGCATGATTTCTCTACAATTTAATTGTAATTTCAGTTTGGTCATGGGAGGAGGTTTGTACAGCTTCCATTTACTCCTCCACTATCTTGGATCCCCTTAATATAATTTTAATTGGCTACATTCTTTAGCCTACAGATGTTATGTTGATTTTCTGTTATATTACTCTGAATTTGCATTAATTGGAATGATGTTCAAACTGCTGTAACATAGAAAAATCATAGTGCAATGGTTCAATGAAAATTGAAGTTTATTTCTTCCTCATGTAGTAATTGAACGATAGAATCTGCTACACAGTTTCAGGGGCTCAAACCAATGAAATGGCCATATGGAATCCCTATGGATTCTCATATCTCTTTAGTTCACATTCCATTGGTGATAAATTAGTCACATGAGCATGCATAACTGGAAGGGAGCTTAATATACATTATCTTTTGCTGGGCAGCAATGTGCCCAGTCAAAGTTGGTAGCCTCTACCAGAATATTGTTTGGTTCAATTTTTGTATTATCTAAACCCTTGCTCCCCACCATCATTATCTGGGAATTCAATGCCACATGATGTAAAGTTAGTGACTTGGCTCTTTAATCCATGCGAACATTTTAAGGACATTACACATAGTCAACAGTAGAGTTTACAAAGAAAGGATAAAGGGCTACTCTAAATATACCATGTGCATCTGCTTTTTTATAGATAAAATACTCCGGGATTTTGCCAAGAATTTCTGGATTTGCTTGTAAGGTATTGGAAAACTAGAATAACAGCTAGTTACACTTAACTCAAAGAGAAAAGACAAATCCAGTAAATTACAGCTATACCCATGATCAAGATTTTATTTTATCTGAGATTTGTGATCTAAATTATAGAGGTACAGGTAATATTATGAAAATTATTTGGCCTTCAAGAAATTGTCCAATTAAATAGTTAAAAATGAAGATCTGGCATATTTCCCTGACTACTTCCAATGGTAGATTTGATTTTGATTTGATTTGATTAATTGGGGAATCTGAGACTTCTGATATCCTTGGCTGATTATTTTTCTTTTTTGAGGATTTGGAGGACTAATAAATGTGATAAAAATTAGACCATATGGGCAACCAATGAAAATGAAATTGGGCTTAAAATAGTTATTAACCTCCAAAATGTAATAATCATAGCAAAGCTTATTTTATCTTATCAAGTTTGTATCCAAATAAGTCTAAAGAAACAACATTCTACATCAGAGGTTCTTAAATATTTGGTCTTTAAGGCCCCTTCAAACTCATAAAACTTGAAAACTCCAAAGAGATTTTGTTTATGTGGGTTCCACCTATCAATATTTACTGTATTAGAAAGTAAACTGAGGACATTTTAAATATTTATTTATTTAACTCTTAAATTAACTTATTATAGTTTATTATTTAATAGTAGATAGAATAAATTATTCTTAAATGTTTACTTATGTAAAATAACAATAAATATAGAAATAGCTATATTTTTCAAAACAAAGAAAATTGTGAGAAGAATGATATTGTTTCAAAACTCTTTAATGTCTGGCTTAATAGAAGACAGTTAAATCCTCATATTGGCTTCTGTATTCAGCCTGTGGAGATAATAGTATTTTCACTGAAGTATACAAAAATAATTCAGTCTTGCGGAGATATGTAGTTAAAAAAAAGACGAATCTTATGGATCTCCTGAGAGGATTTCAGGGGCACCCAGGTCTTCTCCGACCACACTTTGAGAACCACTGCTCTGCATGCTCCCTAGCCCTTCGTTTAGGTCTTTACACCTGTCTCTTTGAGGTAAGCCAAGCTCCCCTTAACCAGGGAAAAGCAGTGCTGAGTGCTCGATGAGGGTGGAGGTCACGCCTCAACCACACTGGTGTTCTAAGCCCAGCCCGAAGAGGAGTTTTTAACTGGTGCCTGCTGGAGGAGACTTTGACACTACGCAACCTCAAATGAGTATTTATTTCCTGTATCTCTAGGATGCTGACAATAAAAATTCTGTAGAGATTAGAAGAGGTTTGAGTGTTCATTTGGAAATCAAGGAAAAATCAAGAAAATCTGGTTTTGCTCCATAGTGGTCTTTGAAACAAATGTATCCTAGAGGTGCCTTAAAAGAAAACTAAATCAGTCAAACCCCTGGGAGCTTCGAGAAGGAAAGGAAAGGAAAGGAAAGAGATAGGAGGTTATACAAAGCTAATTTAGGAAACCAAATGACCCTTAGGTTTTAATGGTCAGAAAATCTTGTAATAATAGGTTTTGATAACCTGTGTTATTTGGAAGCACCTGTAGATTTCAAAAATACAGCAACAGCCAGCACTGGATAGGAATCTAAATACGATTCCTAGCTCTGCCATTTGGAGTTTATCGTAAGTTATATAATCATACCTAACTTTAGCTTCTTCATTCAAAAAATAAAAATACCTGCCTCCCAGGCTCTAATAAACAAACATGCGTGAAGAGCACTACCAACCCCATTAACTTACACCTGTATACCCACGAGAAGGGCAGCACGCTCCAGTGGGCAGCACTGGCATTTGCAGTAAATCCCATATGGATCTGCCATTATTAGCTGTGCAATCTGTCTAACTGCTTCACTTCTTCAAACATTTAATTCCTTCTCTCTGTAGCTATGATTTCATAACCTTCTCCATAAAGTTGTTGTTTAGAACTATTAGTCCTTACCACAGTACCTAGCATCTAGTAAGTACTCAGTAAATGTTAGTTCCCTTCTCCAGACTGGATCAATGGCCTTGACAACATCTCACTAAATGACCCGAGTAAACCTGCATTGGTTCCTGCCCTGAGTAGAGGACAGGGCATCAGGAATAGTTTTCTCTCTTTGTGAATTACAACATATGAGTTTAAATCTGGGATGTATTGGTTAAAATACCACATCTTGCTTTAAAATTCATCTACAGTTTGAAGCTGGGGGCCAGGATATTACGTTATAATCCATAGCTTTGCTCTCTAATTTAATGGCAAAATGAACGAAAATCTATAGACCAGAAGATGATGCTGTAGTAAAAAAGAAATAACTTTATATTGAAAAGAGTTTAATAATAGACTTCCAGTTTCTTTCTTTGTTTTACCTTCCTGTTATTTAACTACAGCCAAATATGTAAGAATTACAGCTATCCAGACTCCCAAAAATCAAATTTAAAATAACGTAGAATCTTTGCTTTTTTCTTTTTATTCTTAAATTATTCTCACTTCTGTTTTCTGAGATGCTGCCTTTCTTTCCTGTAGCAGAGACTCTTGCTTCAGAGGAAACTCATTTACCATGGCTATTAGCCTATTAGCAGCTTCATAAAAATCATCGACCCTCCTCTTTCTTCTGCAATGTTTCATTCTTCAGCTCATACTGATACCTGAACCAAGGTATGGAAACTGCTGTTCTCCAGGGAAGTTTAACCTGAATTCCCCTTGAAGCCTTGAGTATGTCCTGGCTCTTGGATGCTGTGCATCTCTAACTCTCCTCTTCCTTCTTTAAAGCTGAAGATTCTTTGCATTATTACAGAGATAGAGAAGTTGAAACAGGAAGCATAAACACAGGCGAGACACTGAGGTCTCTGGGCATGTGAACTCAGTTCTGGTTTCATCTGTTTCATATGTGTACCTGGGACAAATGCATGGACACAGATTTCTTTTTTCTTCCGAAGGATTCTCCAAAGAGTTCTGCTATTAATCACCGATCAGTTTCTTAAAATAACTTCATATAACTAAAACTAGCAGAGTAATGAAGTTTTGACATATGATAAAGTTCTACAATAGTAATTGTGGGATTACAATAATAACAACCGAAAATCTGTGTTCCCATCTATTATACGAAGCTCAAGGCTTCTCACGGGAGACTAAAGCCCCAAGCGCTGCTACTGACACCCACTCCCAAATTCCTGGTCCCAGTGATCTACATCATGTAGGTGTTTAATACAGATTTGTGAATGATAATTAAAATAATTTCTGATTTGGTACAAAAAGAGTATAGATTAAGCTTTGTTCTCTAACAGCAACTCATATCCGTGATCCTAACTTTCCCACTAAGCCAACCTAGAAAGAAAACCCTGTAAGAAAAGAAATTGTGTGGTTTTTAAAAATTCTCTCTCTAGGACTCTAAGGGCATTTAATCAAATCACAAAATTTAAAAGAAATTAATTCTGTAATCCATGTTTACTGCTTTAAAAAAAAAAGGAGACAAGAAGAAAACTCAACTATAATGAAAGTTTCAATTATTTCAATTATATCTCTTCAAAATGAACATTCTTCAACATCAGACATCGGCAATTTAATGCTAATTAGCTCCCCAAAATAGCATCAATTATAATACTTTAACCAAAAAAAAGATAAAATATATTCACAAATTATTTCATGGTATTTATAGTGTAAGAATTACAAACATATCAGATTGACTAAGTTCTGTCTTTATAGTTATTATCAAAAACACCAGAAAGTATCCTGCCATGTAATGTGAGGCATTTATTTACAAGATACAAGATATAAGAAACATTGTACATAGGAGAGTGACACCTCAGTCCCCTTCAAAGTAGGCACCTTGGGACCTCCCACTGTTCTCCCAGAGTCTCATTCACTGTTCAAAACACTCTGAACCTTGCTGGTGTGGCTCAGTGGTTTGAGCACTGGACTGTGAAGCAAAGGGTCACTGGTTCGATTCCCAATCAGGGCACATGCCTGGTTTGCAGGCCAGGTCCCCAGTAGGGGGCATGCAAGGGGCAACCACACAATGATGTTTCTCTCCCTCTCTTTCTCCCTCCCTTCTCCTCTCTTTATAAATAAATAACATCTAAAAAAAAAAAACACTATGCAAAATCTTTGATTGGAATTGCCATCAGCTGCCCCATGATACTTTCCTGAATCTTATCGACTATCTGAAATCTCTTCCCTTTCAAAGATGATTTTAGTTTTGGGAAAAGCCAAAAGTCACTAGGAGCCAAATCTGAGCTGTAGGGGGAACTGAGTCACCTGGGTGATTTGATGTTTTGCAAAAAATCTCTGCACAAGACATGATGCATGAGCAGGTGCATTGTCATAATGAAGCTGCCAGTCACCAGTTGCCCATAGCTGCAGCCGTGTTTCATTGTATTACATCTCTCAACTGACAAAGAACATTGAAGTAGAATTCCTTATTAATTGTTTGGCCTGGAGGGGCATACTTGTGATGTACAACATCTTCCCAATCGAAAAACACGGTTAACATAGTCTTGAACTTGCTGTGACTTTGCCACATGCCTTCTTCAGGCATGGAGAAGCAGGCAACTTCCATTGGGATGACTGGTCCTTTGTTTCCAGATCATAGCTGTTCACATAGACTCATGATTCACCTTCTGCTATGACCTTGAGGGAACCTGGTTCATTGGTAGCTGTTTGAATCAAGTAATTGGCAACTTCAGCATGATGTTCCTTCTGCTCTGGTAACAGAAGCCACCAAAAAAAATTTGCCATGACATGTTTCATGCCAAGATCCTGCATCAAAATCTCAGACACAGTAGTTTTTGGAATCCCCAGATCAGCTTTTAGTTCTCGCACTGTCAGTCACCAATCTTCATTGATTGCAGCCCATACACGTTCAACATTCTCAGGTGTTCTGCTTGTTGCAGGGTTTCCAGAACATGGATCACTTTCAACAGATTCTTAACAATCTTTGAAATATTTGTGCTACACTTTTATTTGTGGTGCACTTATTGCATTGTCCCCAAAAGCCTTCTGAATCACCTGAATAGTTTCCGTAGAGGAATGTTCAAGCTTAGCGCAAAACTTGATGCAGACTCATTGTTCTACTTGCTCAGTCATTTTGAATGTGATGACCATGCCATACACATGCTCATTCAACAGGGTCTACCACCCCCACTGACTAGTACAGTGAAGTCATCACTGTTCTCACATGTGCATTCCAGTCCACTTTCCTTGGCTGCCAGGTTACATCAATGTTGTGCAAACCACTCTCGTTATATTAACAGTGGCTGGACTTTTCCAAGACAGATTAGATAGATAGATAGATAGATAGATAGATAGATAGATAGATAGATAGATAGATGATAGGTAGATATATCTTATATATACATGATATATATAGTGTGTGTGATTAGTGTCTGTATATGTAGATAAATTGCTCCCTTCTCAGAATTATAACTACCCGAGAAAACTCTTTTATATATCACGTCTTTGCCTTTCCAATATCTATGAAGGTCCATGAACATGAAAGGTCCAAAAAAGTAATTAACTGGCTTTTTCTCTTATGTGGGTCCATCTAACTTGTGCCCAAGAATTGTACACATTATAACATTTCAATAAGGGAATGTTATTAAGTCTTTCCATTAATTTTTAAAATTGGAGTTAAGAATCAAATTTAGTTCTCAAATGGAGACACACCCCCAGGCAGGGTGGGAGCAAAAAGCTTTCCATAACAGACAGGAATGGGCTGGCAAGAGCTGTCCTCAAGAAATTTATAACTGGAGTGAGCAGAATAGAATTTTCATGCAGTGTTGTGAGGAGTTGGTTCCTACTGAAGAACTGACTACTGAATATTTAGGTATTGCAGTTGAAATCAGCCATGATAGAAATATCTATACCATGAAAATTGATAAATGCTAAAAGTCTGGGCTTTTGCTATTACTGTTGTCATTTTTGTCACAGTACTTTCATTGAGAGTCATTTTTCAAGCATACGACTGCATGTAGTGGGGCACAGAGTGGGCAATGCGGGGATGAGCATTATAATCTAGGAGCCAGGAAAGCAGTTACTTCAAAGAAGTGGCTCCATACTGTAGTTGGGCCATCTTCCTTGAATGTCTGACTTATAATAAAAACAGTAACATATGTTATTCATATATTTACCTAGCTCCCTAGCAGAGAGTTTAAATTCTTTATTGTCAATTGTCCTGGTAATTTTATGACAGACATGTTAGTATTTGTTATACAGTTAAGAATATAATGTACATACTTTATAAGGGTTACAATAAGTCTCTCTATAGAAATCCAAAAGTCTATTTTTTAAATTTTAATAACTGAAATATAGTTCTTCTGCATTTATTTCCTAGAACAAAAGCAATTTGTATTAAAATGAAAATGGGTAATGATATTTTTCCCTCCATCATATCTTTATATGATGAAGGGAAAAGATTCATTAAGCCTATGTCATTCAAGAACCTATACACCCCAATGTTCATAGCAGCATTATTTACAATAGCCAAGTGCTGGAAACAGCCTAAGTGTCCAACAGTAAGTGAGTGGATCAAAAAACTGTGGTACGTTTACACAATAGAATACTACACAGCTGAAAAGAGAACTCCTACCCTTCACGACAGCATGGATGGAACTGGAGAGCAGTATGCTGAGTGAAATAAGCCAGGTACTAAAAGACAAATAGTATATAATCTCACCTATAAGTGAAACCTAATCAATAAAACAAACAAATGGGCAAAATAAAACCAGAGACTTGGAAATAAGGAACAAACTGAGTGACCAGAGGGGAGGGGGAAGGGGATAATAGGGGAAAGAAGAGGAGGGGCCTAGTCAAGGAACAGGTATAAAGGACCCATGCGCATGGACAACAGTATGGGATTGGCTGTGGGAGCAGGGGGTGACTGGGGCAGAGCAATGGGGGGACGTTGGGGGAACTGTAACTGAACAACCATAAAGTAAAATAAAATAAAAAATAATTTTTTTAAAACCTATATTATTCAAAATAGTAATCATCATCACTGTTTTATACCTATCACATGCAAGGCATTTTTTTAACACATTTTAACACTCCACTCTATGAGTTAGAAATTATTATTCCCATTTTATAGCATCAAAACTGAGAAGCACAAAGAGACTAACTCACTTAAAGTTTCAGAACATTTAGAGTCCAAGCCTGTGTTAGAACCCTCCCTCTGCTTCCAAAGTTCATTCTTTTAACCACTATATTTTATTGTCTCTTGTGCATACATGGTTTTCATGCACTCCGACATACATCATTGTTTCTTTTCACCAGGTTAAAACCTTCAGAACTGTGTGCTAAGCAAACTGTAATAATTATTGACATACTTGTGGTTGATGCAGAGTCAAAGGGTGTTTCAATCAATGGACTTTTGAGAGTTTATGCTAAATTGAGTTGTTGGCTTTAATTCACCTATCAACTAAATGTCTGGTATCAAATTGCCATAATATTAAATATCTGTAAGTTCCTTCATTATATAGTTATATCACAATCCAAAATTGTCCCTGCCTTTCGCACCTCCTCTAATCTCTGCAAGGGAGTTTCAGTTAGTGCCAATGGCTCTACACACTAAATAAATTCCTTTTAAGTGTTACCTTTGATCCAAAACAATGTAGCCAGTCTCTACGTCCATATTTCCCTGTTGATTTCCATATCTAAAAATTGAATCTTATCATTGAATGTGGAATTATGAATTCGAGCCTATAATTTATATATCAGTTTTGTCCCTATCTTTATCGGTAAGAGGAAAATCTACATGTTGAAAATGAAAAAACATGCATTCTTAGAAATAGTGCCAAGACATAGCTGATAGAATTCCACAACAGCAACTGACATGAAAATATCATTTACTTTCTGAAACTGGCAAAGCTAATAGTGCTGGTATGTTGAAAATGTCTTATAAATGTTAGTAGAGAAGGAAAAGCTTAAACCTTGGGGAAGTCACTGAAAGAAAGTACAACCTTTTAATAGTCGTGTTGTGAAAAGAGAAATGCGCCAGGATTTCAGGGACATTATCAAAGCTGTTGGCAGACTTACTATTGGTTCACAACTATTCATTAGCACTTCACTAAATCCCAAGTTCTCTTGAAATTGAAAGGCTCTTACCTGCCCATTTATTTTCAAGTAATTCCAAACGCAGAATTTTATTAGTTGATTTTTAAGGATGAACACGGGTTTAGAGGGCTATCGGCAACTGCTTTTTAACTCAGTCATTCTTGACACCTTCAAGAATAACATAATTTGGCTCGACTTGACCTTCATTTTCAGTGAGAAATAATTAGTTATCTCATATATGCAAGAAAAATTGTATTAAAAACTCAGTTACTTTGCTCAGTTGAGACTACCTCCCTGAATGTAATGACTCATTACCATAAAAATGCGCACTACGATCAGAGGCTTCGGAGATACTATGAGAAAATACATTTATTTCATTAATAAGGAGGTGCATTTGAAACTTTATGATGTCCATTTACATTAGCTCTGCATTTCTCCTGATACTAACATAAATTTCCAGTGTTAATTGATTTCCCACAGGAAATTACATATGCAGCTTGCTGAAGAATAGTGCTCTATTTATTTATTTTTTTTCATTAGAGCAAGTTAAGATTTTACATTAGATTATTTCTAAGGCTCTTTCTACGGGTAATTTTAATAACTTTATGTTTATAAATTTTTATATTTACACTGAATTAGCCCATGTAAGAAATCTCTGTATACTCAAGTGTCTTATATATTTATGCTATGTTTCTTCAACATTTTCCTGATATCATGTGATAGATATAATTCCATTTTATGCTTTTTCTAACAAGTTTGGCTATGAGTCTCATGTTAATGATACCTGTTCTTAGATAATTATTCTCCTAAACAATGGTCTTATCATCCTGCTCAGCAAATGCATCACTGCATCTGTGAAAGCTCGATCATTGCCATGACAACGGAGGTGGCCAACAAGGAGAAGAGGCAAAGCTTTTGTCTAACATCAAGTAGAAACAGCATGTAATTTCTTAAAGTTGTTATTCAAATTAGATTTCATAAGCTGTTTCAAAAAGAGAGGAAGGAACGTGGAACTTTCTCACTTTTTGTTTTCCTCTCTTATAGGTTAACGGCTCTAAGAAAATATCTCTAAACAAGATAAAATAATTCAAGTCCAATTCAATTTTTGTTAGCTTAATTGGCATATGCTGCATGGCCTGACGGTGTGTTTAAAGGAGAATTGTTGCAGCACCTGATGTTAGTGTTTAGTAAAAACAGACCAACCCTCTGGTAACCAGGGCCTGGTTTCACCGGTTTGTTAAAATTTATAGGTGTAAGAAGGAAGGACTTGATGTAGATGTGTCTTTCTATCTGTCAGTAGACACTGACCTCAAAATTGAAGCACAGCATGGCTGCCAGTGTGTGCAGGTAGAACCGAAAATGTTGATGTGGAGAATTCTCTAAGCACATGGACAAGGGCCCTTGCCTGTGAGCTGAAGGTTTTCCCCACAGTTTGTTTCCTCTACTCTGTTTCCTAGATCCCCAAGGATTCTGGAACCTCTGATTGAAATAGGTGAAAGTCAAGGCCAGACTCTATATGAAAAGACAACAAGTTCTCTGTAGGAATGTAGGCCAACAAAGTGAATAAATATGAAGTAAAAATAAAAGCCAGGAGCATGTCACTAAACACTGGTGGAAAGGCAGATGCGGCAGGAGAGGGGAGAGGAGGCACAGTGACAAAAGGAAGAAGCATTATGAATTGTGAGAAGGAGAATCCCTTGACACCCTTGAAGTCAGTCCTGTGAAGAGTAAACACAACAGTGTGTTAAACTGAGTAGTATAATTCAGGAAGGTACAGTAGGTGAAGGAAAACACAGGTTATACAATTCAGGGCCTTAACAGAATACAAGCAATTTGCCTACACACTGACAATCTCAAAGTCCCCAGGCTGAAATTATGAGTTATTGCAGGCAAACATTTGCTTTCCTTACCCTGAGAATACTAAGAAAAAGTCATTTAGTGTCTGGACACTATTGGTTCTTCTTGCAGACTTATCGGTCTTCTGTGGTTAACTTTGATCACCCTGTGGACATCCTGTGTTGTTGTTTTTTTTTTATGCTGAGCTTTTACAAATGAATTGCACCCAGGGTCCCATTCTGAGCCCAAACTAGCCAGATAGAAATGCACAGCTGAAGCACTAAGGAGCCCCCTGGGAGTGTACCCATCCCAGGAGAGAAAAGCTTGCCCAGGCGCAAAGCCTCTTGGTCACGGGAAAGGAGTTAGATTCTGAAGATAGCCTGGAGTCTATCACTCTAATTGGTTTCCAGGCCCCCAGGGACTGCGGTCTGCACTATGAAGCCCCTATTCTGCACTAGGCTGAGCTGCGAGGATACAGAAGTGAGTAAGACGAGGCTGGTCGGTGAACAGCTGAAACGTAAAATCTAGCACAGAAACTAGGCATTACACAACAGGCTACTAGGAATGGGATTACTATGTGAGGAGCTGACATGCTCTGTAAGAGCAATTAACAGGGAGATTTAACCTAGGGAAGTCAGAGGAAGCTTCTCTGAGGAAAGACAATTAAATTGAGATTTAACCAAGCAGGGGCAAGGGGTTAAGAGATTACTTTGTGTAAAGCCCCTATGATGGACTCAACTCCAATGAAGCCAAAGTGGGAGTTGTTGGACATTGGATTGTGGAGCCCTTATATCTTGTTTTAAGGAATGGACCCCTATCTTGAGGGTAGGAGAAAGCCATGTAAAAGTTTTAAGCAGAGAAAATAAACAGGCAAAGATGTAAACTATAAATAAATAAAATAAAATGGAAACAACTATTTTTGGTGAACCCTGCAAAATATCACTTCATGGGCAAGGTGTTTTGGGTCACTCCAACGGATGAGAACACAAAAGGAGGGGAAGGGCTCTCCTTTTCCTGCTTTGTGGTACGTGGAGTCCGTGGAGTCTTGGCTCAGAGCATCACGACAGACAGCAGGGGAGCGCAGGATGAAGGAGAAGCTACTGATGCTGATGAGGACAAGGACTGGGCGGACTTCACGGCAATGCCTGCTTGAGCTGTCAGCTCTTCAGCCTCGGTGTCTTTTCCCTGGTTAGTCTTAACGCCAACTATAACCTCAAATCTCATTCACACAGCATTTGTCAACATTGCACTTTTGCAGGAAAGTTTGGGGCAACGTGGTAGCAATGCATAAAACAACGCTGAACAGACACCCCTTCTCTTAAAAGTCCTCTAGCACCCCCACCCCACTAAAAAAAAACAAAAAAAAAAAACAACCCAAACCTCTTAGATTTCAGTCTCTTGCCCACTAGAATATAAACTCCCCTAGGAAAGGGAATTTTATCTGTTTTGTATACCAACAAATCTCCAGTACCTAGAATAGTGCCTGCCCATATTAGGCACATAATAAATACTTGTCAATTAAAGCAATGAGACTCCAGAGTTTCCCCACATCTCCCAGCTAGTTTCCTGGATTCCCTTCCAGAAGCTCCACTTTCTTATTTCACTATGCAGGACAATTTACGTTCCACCCCCTACTCCTTTCCATAGCTGCCCTCACATATGGAAAGGTCATTCATATGCTCAGGTGACAGCCCACCCACCACAGCAGAGAGGAGCTGGCAGAGATTGGGATATCAGATTTCCATTCCCCTCCAGTCTCTGCAAATAGTCAATGTGGGATTCAAATAACCTGCTTTCTATCCAATTACGCATGGGTTATAGAAAAAATATTTTCTCTTTAAAGTACCTGGAATAACCTGTGTGGAATTACATTTCCTAATTTCACTTATATAAAACAATGTTAATGAAAATATCTAAACTGCTTTCTTGAAAGATCATTAAAAATATTTCATTTTGTATTAAATTAAGTTTTTAAAAGTATACTGCCTAACCCTATTTTATAAAATAGCAGGAGTCAGTGATGAGACTTTGTCTGGACAAACTCATTTTTTTTTCCTTTGTATTTATTTTAGGGTTTTCTCCCATTTCCCTCTGAATATATATGTTCATTATAGAAAACTATACACACATATATACACATATATATATACTATCTGCCCCTGATTTTGCCATGTTTCGAGGCATAACCCTTTTCCTGCCCAAAGAAACTACTTGTTGAAACTTATTTTAGAAAAGATTTATCATAATGAGGTTGTCTCTTTTAAAGTAATGGCACTAAGTAAGTTGATCTATATTTGCAAATATAACCCTTTTCTGCCAAAAAAGCACCTTGTAATCCTATTATTAATAATTAGAAGAAATGCAATGACTGTTAGATACAGCATGCAAAAATGTAAAGAATATATCTAAAGTTCTTTTGTAACAAAACTTTAGAAAACAGATTTTTAAACAATAAATATAAAATATATTTTTCCTGTCACTTTTCTTGAAATTTTATCCAAAAACTTGTTTTCTGACTGTAATTTAGCAAAAATCCAGTTAAAATGGGTGCTGAAAAAGACTAAATATACCCTCGTTTTGAATTTACACTATAAACCCTCATACCCATAATTTTTTAAAGATTTTTTAAAATTTATTTTTAGAGAGAGGGGAAGGGAAGGAGGAGAGGGAGAGAAACATCGTCGATCAGCTGCCTCTCGCAGGCCCCCAGCCGGGCACCGGGCCCGCAACCCAGGCACATGCCCAGACCAGGAATCAAACCAGCAACCTTTCAGTTCACAGGCTAGCACTCAACCCACTGAGACACGCCGGCCAGGGCTTAAACCCATAATTTTAATAAATGAAACCAAGTCCTTATTTCAGCAATAAAAAGAAAAATAAGAGAAGTGGCAAAAGGTGCTGCATATTAAAGTTTGTATGTGTGTGTGTTTTTAAATTTTCAGTATTCATCTGCTATGCAAGATTCACTTACCTCATAGTTGACTTGTTTATGCTCTTGCTCAATGGTATAAGGTCTAAAGAAAAAAAAATGCTTAAATTACTAATATAATGTAATTAGACTTCCTCAAGTATTTTTAAATTTTCTCAGGAAGAATCTACTGTATTTTGTTCCACTTAGCACTAACCAAAATCCTTCATCTTTAGACAATATTGTCCACAAATTATACATATTAGGATAAACTCCAGGGAGGTGGCAGGTAAGCAAAAGTACATTATAAACTACTATTCATTCTTTTTTTCAATTTGTAAATGCATTACCTATTATAACTACTACTATACTTCTCCACATATGGAAATTAAGGTTTCCAATACTAAAGACAAGCTTATTCAAAGCTACAAACTATGCCAAAACAAGCTTTTCCTTGTTCTTTCGGATCTGCCATTCTGAACAGCACAATCCAGTGACTTTTCATTTGTCTTCCTGATGCTAATACATTAGTTAAGATGCATGATCCACAGGACACCTGAAATTGCATCACTCCTGCAAAAGAAAAACAAACAAAACCTGACTTTTCCTTTCGGTTATCTAACTGGCTATTGGCCACCTTAGTTTCACTGATAATGATGACTCTGCATTATATTTAGAGTCTAGTAAACAGGGCAAGATCATTTTTATGTGGGGGTATTTAAAATACTGACCAGATGCTAACTTTCTTCATTCATTGACTTTAACAACAAAACGAAACTTAGCTATGGTCTAAGGACTGAGCTAAGAAGACCCTCACTTTGAGGATCTTCAGTAAACATTGCCTTTTTACTACTTTTAAGAGGCAGAGAGGCCTGCTTCAAAATGTAAAGCATATCTGTCATATTATTCAACTTGGTTGAAAAAAAAAAGCCTCTGAACAATAAATGAATTATTTGGAGTGATTTAATAAATATTTTTATTTTTTAGAGCATAGAGCAACCACTATGTTTCATAAGTAGCGTCAAGGGATTACCTGTGACCAGTTTAATTTTCACAACAACCTTAACTCTCCTGACTGCCTCTGGTGGTTACCTCACCAGATTCTCTGGCCACAACTGCCATAAATAGGTGTGTGCTATGTTTACCAATATGTTAAAACTCCTGGAACAATCTAGTCAAATTCTCTACCACTTTTTCATTCGTTATGCCCAACAGTTAGTGTACGATAACATATTGAATGTCTTATACAACAACATTTAAAGTACTTAAACACCACTACTGGATCTTTTATTACCTTATGCTCTTGAATAAATTTTATTTTAATATGTCTTTTAATACCTTCACTGAGATATAATTGGCATACAATAAAACTGAACATATTTGAAGTGTGCAATTCTACAAGCTTTCACATATGTTGTGTACATCTGTGAAACCACCACCACAATCATAATGAGCATATATTTTATCCCCAAAAGTTTCGTCTCCTTTATAATTCCTTCCTCCTGTCCCTTCCTGACCTACACCCAACCCTGTCTCCAGGCAACTAATATAACCATCATATGGATTAGTTTGCATTTTCTAGAATTTACTATAAATGAAAACATATTATATGCTCTTTTTTGGCTTCCTTTACTTAGCATAATTATTTTCAGATTCTTTTATTGTGCAGTATGTTTCAAAATTTGTTTTTTTATCACTGACTAGAATTATATTGTATATGTATAACAGTTTATTTACCCATTCACTTGATGGATGTTTGCATTGTTTACAGTGATTGACTATTATAAAGTTGCTACAAACATTCATGTACAAGTCTTGGTATAGATATGTGTTTTCATTTCTCTTGATTAGATACCTAGGAGTAGAATGGATGGATCACATGGTTTATATATATCAGGGTAGCAAAAAAGTTTGTTTTTCTGTAAAATAAAAGACACATTCTTCATTTTCACCAATAACTTTTTTGATTTGGATATTTTGTGTATGTTGGTTATCTGCCATGTGGTATAATGTTGATTGTTCTCAATTAATGTCTCGATTTTTTTGCTATCAACTTCAACTGGTCTACCTGGCTGTGGAACGTCGTTCAGCAAGAAATCTCCAGCATTGAAACTTTGTAAACCACTTTTGACACATTCGATCAATCACAGCAACTTCTCCATACAGTGCACAAATCTTTGTGTGTGTGTGTTTGTTTCATAATGAAGTATAATATGCCAAAGATGTTGCATATTTTCTTCCATCTTCAGTATTAAAATGGCTACACAAAAATTCAGCAACTTTGATTTTTTTTTAAATGCATGCTTATATGACAGTTGTCCCAATACAATCTAACAAAAATGTTTCAAATGAAGTTAAAGACAACTAAGTGCTACTAGAGCCATCTTACAGGAAAAAAAAAAAGGAATTTTTTGGCCAACCCAATACTTAACATTTGAAGAACCTGCCAATCTGCTTTCCAAACTAGTTGTGCCATTTTTATCTTTCCACCAGCAGAGACAATTCTCACCAACACTTGGAATAATTGGTCTTTTTAATTGTATCTACTCTAATAGGTGTGATATTCCACTATGATTTTAATTTGCATTTTCTTAATAATTAATGAGGTTGAAGATTATTTGCATTAATTTTGTATCTTGTTCAAAACCCCTTTTATTTTTTTGCACACCACTATCCAGTTGTTCCAGCATCACTTGTTGAAAACACTATTCTTTCTCCACCAAATTGCCTTTGTATCTTTGTAGAAAATTAGTTGTCAATATTCTTGTGAGTGTATTTCTGGACTGTTCTGTTCTAATAATCTATTAATGACTTTGTTGATATCAACTCTGTACAATCTTGATTACTATAGCTTCATAATGTCTGGTTATCAAGTAATGTTAGTTCTCCAACTACACTCTTTATCACATGCATTTTTAATACCAGGAGGGATACCCCCAAAAAAGAATTTATTTATAAAAAATTGTGTAATTATTCTTACATTGTTTAAACTTCAGTCACCTTCAATGTACTCTCCAGTTGATACAATATACCTACCAAGATGTTTTTCTCTGCTGCTCAAAACAGTTCTTGAACTCTTCAGTTCTGATGCCTTTTAGTGATTCTGCAATTTTTTTTTGTTTCACCTCTTCCACATCAGCAAAACATTTCCCTTTAAGGTCTTTTTTTCATCCAAAAAACAACCAAACAACAAAAAAAAAAAGTCACTTGGGGCAAGACCAAGTGAATAAGGAGGATGGGGCACAGGTGTCATGCCATGTTTGCTCAAAAACTTCTAAACACCCAGTGCAATGTGGACAGGTGTGCTCATAAATCACCCATCATGAAATGCGTAAACATGTTGAAAGTCTTCAAAAAAAGTTCACTGAAACTCAGTGCAGACTCTCACAACAGCACCAGCTGGTACACTGATACGGATGGGTTCTTAGAACACTCACCTAGCAGGGGAAGCCTGTGCTACCAGGGGCCCACACCCCATGAAATAGTTATGTTTTCTGGGGGGTCCCCCTCATATACATTTTATGGAACCATTGAGTAGAGTCTTCCAATCTTGAAAATATATGTATTCCAGATCCGCATTTGTCCACATTTAGGAAAAATGGTCTAATCAATGCTACCAATACTCTTACTAGCTCTGAGAAGCAGTCTTGTTCGTATAACAGATGAGAAGTATTGCCATGTGCAAGTAGCCCTAGAAGGCACCAGAAGCAGTAGCAATAGGATATTATTTTTAAAAAATTTAAGAAGCTCATCATACTGTTCACTTTCCTAAAATAACTTGGGTTGTTTTACTTTTTTGAGAACAGTTCTTGTTGTATTTATACACCATGGGAATTAAACTTTAACAAAGCAAAATGTCAGTACAGAAGTACAACTCAGCTCATGGTCTAATCCAAGAGGGTTCTTGAAACTGGACCCTTTGTCTTCATTTCGCTTTGTGTTTTTCAGAGCCCCAAACATAGCTCAAAGGCCCCCAAAAAGTGCTCATTAATACTTAGTGACTGTTCACTATAAATGGAAGTTTGTGGATTAAATTAAATATTAGAGGAATAGTTATCTGTCATTGGGACCACTCCTTCTCTACTAAAGACTATGGATGATAATTTCACAAGGAGAAAATTCAATTTCTTATGGTTACTCTCTTTTCGAAAAGTAGAAACCACATTTCCCAGCAACTAGTTTTAAACACCTTATGATTTTCTAACAAGGGGTTATAAAGTCTAAAAAATAAATACAAAGATACCTTAAAAATAAAGTGATTTGCTTCAAATAATGAATAAAACTTGTTCTTAAAAAGCAAAATATACAAAAGGGTATGTAATTTTGCCTAAAAGAATACCATGAAACTAAAATGGCTCCCAGTAGATGGACTATAGAAAAAAATAGCCCTATGCACTCCACCCATTCCTAAAAAAAGAAAACAGACAAAAAAAAAAAACTCCACTGTCAAGAAAGCAATCTACAATATGGAAGACTTTTTTTCACACTTCTATTGTATTGATTCTCAATAATATTTATCCTCTTATATGCCCTGCCCCCTGCAATCACCACAGTGTTGTCCATGTCCATGAGTACTTTTTCCTTTTTGCTCCATCCCTGCACCCTAAACCCCACCCCAGATAGCTGTTATCCTGCTCCCTATCAGCCTGTCCCTATTTTGTTTGTTAGTTCAGTTTGACATTAGATTCCACATATGAGTGAATTCATATGGTATTTGTCTTTCTCTGTCTTATTTCACTTAGCGTAATGTTCTCCAGGTCCATCCATGCTGTTCCAAATGGTAAAATTATCTTCTTTTTTATGGCTGAGTAGTATTTCATTGTGTAAATGTCCTGTAGTTGTTTTATCCACTAATCTACTGATGGACACTTGGGCTGCTTCCATATATTGGCAATTGTAAATAATGCTACAATGAACATAGGGAAGCTTATGTTCCTTCAAATTTAGTGTTTTGGGTTTCTTCAGAAAAGATCTCAGAAGTGGGATCACTGGGTCAAAAGACAGATGCATTTTTAATTCTTTGAAATATCTCCATACAGCTTTCCACAGTGGCTGCACCAATCTGCAATCCCACCAACAGTGTAAAAGGGGTCCCCTTTCTCCACATCCTCACTAGCACGTGTTGTTGTCGATTTATTGGTGATAGCCATTCTGACAGGTATGAGGTGATATCTCAGTGTGGTTTTAATTTGCATTTCCCTGATGATTAGTTACATTGTGCATCTTTTTCATATGTCTATCAACCATCTGTATGTCCTTTTTAGAGAAGTGTCTATCAAGGTCCTTTGTCCATTTTTTATACTTTGATTTTTTTGGTGTTGAGTTTTGTAAGTTCTTTATTACAAATTTTGGATATTACACCTTATCAGATGTATCAGTGAATACGTTCTCCCTTTCTGTGGGTTGTCTTTTTATTTTGCCGATGATCTCCTTTGCTGCACAGAAAATTTTTAGTTTGATGTAATCTCATTTGTTAATGTTTTCTTTTGTTTCCCTTGACGGAGGAGATATATCAGATAAAATATCACTATGAGCAATGTCTGAAATTTTACTGCCTATCTTTCCTTCTATATATATGTTATGGTGTCAGGTCTAATATTTAAGTCTTTGATGAAAGATGAAACTAGACCACCTTCTTATACCACACATAAGAATAAATTTGAAATGAACTCACACACAACTCATTTCAAATTTATTCTTGTGTGTGGCATAAGAAGGTCATCATCTAGTTTCACCTTTCTGCAGGTTATCCGTCCAATTTTTCCAATACCATTTATTGAATAAACTATCTTCAACCCATTGTATGTGCTTGCTTCCTCTGTTGAATATTAATTGATTATAAAGGCATAGGTCTATTTCTGGGCTCTTTATTCTGTTTCATTGATCTGTGTGTTTGTTTTTATGTAGGTACCATGCTGTTTTGACTTCTATGTCCTTATAATGTATTTTGATATTGGGGAGCTTGATCCTCCAACTTTATTCTTCTTTCTTAGGATTGCTGTGGCTATGTGAGGCCTTTTGTATTTCCATGTAAATTTTTGAAATACTTGGTCTTGTTTGTGAAATACAGTATTGGTATCTTGATAGGAATTGCATTGAATCTTATTAGATTGCTTTTGGCAGCATGGACTTTTTAATGATGTTAATTCTTCTGATTGATGAACACAGTGTGTGCTTCCACTTATTTGTATCTTCTTCTACTTCTTTCTTCAGTGTCTTATAATTTTCTGAGTACAGATCTTTTACATCCCTGATTAGATTTATTCCTAGATATTTTATTCTTGTTGAAGCAATTGTGAATGGGATTGTTTTCTGAGTTTTCCTTTCAGTTAGTTCATTATTGGCATATAAAAATACAACCAATTTATGGATATTAATTTTATATCCTGCTACTTCAGTGAATTCATTTAATCAGTTCTAATTGTTTCTTGCTGGAATCTTTAGG
>PVJD01016730.1:0-19984 GCA_004026545.1 Mormoops blainvillei
CCTAAAAAAATAAAAACAGAAACAAACTTAGCAAACAACTAGAAGTGGAACAGAATCACAGAAACGGAGATCACAAGAGGGTTATTAGCGGGGATGGGGAGGGTGGAGAATGGGGGAGAAGGTACAGGGAATAAGAAGCATAAATGGTAGGCACAAAATAGACAGGGGGAGGTTAAGAATAGTATAAGAAAGGGAGAAGCCAAAGAACTTATATGTATGACCCATGGACGTGAACTAAAGAGGGGAATGCCAGTGGGAAGGGGGGTGTAGGATGGAGGGGAAAAAGGGGAGAAAAAAATGGGACAACTGTAATAACATAATCAATAAAGTACTTTTTTAAAAAATTAGAGAAAGAATTAAATAATAGTCCCTAAATCTCTTAATTAAGTTTGAGGGAGAATGTGTATTTATTGATCAGAATGTAATTATCATTGATTTTGAAATATAGTTATTTTTTTGCGTGTAATTCAGTTTAAATTGAATGAATGAGAAAACTAAAATTTAATATGAAGCAGGACTGTAAGCTGATGAAATAGATATGTATATTTTTAACTGTAGGAAAAAATACACTGCCATATGTAGGCCTTTGTCAAGTTATTTGAGATAATACTATTTATTTCAGGGTATCTACCCTGGCTGAGAAAAGTTTTGCAGAGTCATTTTAAAAGAACTGTTTATAAGCTTATTGGCTTTTAAAAATAGATAATTTCCTTCTTCCCCCAAAATTTTAGCAGCAAAAATTTCAAACATTTAATAACATTCTTTATAGTTAATACCCATCACCTAGATTTTACCATTAACTTTATGTGTTCATTTATCCATTACACATGTTTTTGTTTGTATTTTTACTAATCCTCACCTGAGGATATATTTACTGATTTGAGAGAGAGAGAAAGAGAAACATCCATCGATTTATGTGCACTGACTGGGGATCGAACCCACAGCCTAGATATGTGTCCTGACTGGGAATCTAACCTGCAGCCCTTTTGGTGTACGATACAATGCCTCAACCAACTGAGCCACCTGGCCAGGGCCATTATTTATGTTTTTACATGCTTATTAATTTTAGAGAGAAGGGGAGGGAGAGAGAGAGAGAGAGAGCGAGAGGAAGAAAAACATTGATCTGTTGCCTTCTGAATGCGCCCTGACTGGGGACCAAACCTGCAACCTAGCACACGTGCTGACTGTGAATTGAACCTGGGACCTTTCCGTTTATGGTGACTCTCCAACCAACTGAGCCACATCGTCTGAGCCATTATGTATGTTTTTAAAAGAATGTTGTCATTAGTATCAAATTATTTTCTTTCTTTTATAAAAGCAACATTTAAATAAAAGATATGTATGTAAAACAACATACTGTGCTATGATGTTGTATAGGAGCCACATTGAAGTCACGCAAAACCAAGGTTGGTTGGCTGAATTTTTTTTCCTTCCCCCAATCAAAAACAAAGGTTTCTTTTCCCTAGTAAATAACTTCCTTTTTAGTTGAAATTTTATTTCATTATTCTTTTCAGCTCATTAAGTGCATTTGTGTAGTGAGAAAATTCTTGAGCCTTAGCTATTTCATATGACTCAGAAGTGATGGGAAAAATTGGGAAATTTTAAAAAATACAGAAAATACTTTACCCACTTCATATTTACCACTAGAGGTCTCACTAACTTCAGAAAACTTGGTAGCTTTTGACCACAGTAGAGTAACTTGGCTGTCAAGTTAAATATTTGTAGAATAACGTAATCAGGTAAGTTGAAACAGGTATTTTTCGGTTAGGGTACAGAGCTTGTATTCTGTGTAATTGAACAGAAGAGAGACATAGGATGATGGGACTCAGACATTCATACTTAATTAAGGATTTAGAAGCCATACCTACTGTTTTTGTGTGGAAAAACTTGTTTTTCTTAGTCCTTAATTCTTTAAACAACATCCAAAACCAAATCTAGCAATGTGATTTTTTGTTTACAGTCATACATTTATATGTTTATTTGCTTATATTGTAGAATCAAAGGAACAAGGTAGAGTAGATTTCTTGCAGGAGAAAACACTTAATATTATTAAAGGTAGAGGGAAAACTATTCTTCCATTAAGCACATTTACAGATTGTTAGGTATTATGAAGATAATATGAGCAGCATTAAATTTCAAGAACAGTAAGTTAAATAGACTGATATCCTAACATACCAAGTTTTTTCCTAAATACTTCACACTCTTAAATTTTGGTCTTTTATTTTTTTGTAGTTGCAGATCACAGAATCATAGAATTGGAACTGGCTAGGTGATTTCTGGCTGGTCTTGAATCTTGGCATATTAGTATCTTGACTTAAAAAAATTAGATATCAAGGCTCAAAGTTTCTCCAGTTAGCAACACTTACCAACATTTTGTTGTTGTATTTTCAGCTGTCCATAGGAAATCTATACTATACCAGTATGTTTTACATCAAAATTGTCATTTTTGTCCTCTTAATGTTTGATTTAGTTATACCTTCTTCCTCTCCTCCTCCGCCCCTTCCCCTCCCCCCCCTTCTTGTCAAAAGGGCCACTATTTTAATTGCTGCTTGGCTTGAAAACTAGTGTCATTTTGACATTGTTTTCTTATAAATTTATATTAGATTTTTGAGAGTAGCTTTCTTTGTTGTCGTTTTCTTTTCCTTTCCATGTGACTTCCCTAGTTTAGGGTCTACTCATCCTATTTTTCTTCATGCTACTGTATGAAGCTTACAACAGTTTCATAGATGGCCTCTGTACCTCTAATCTTTCCTTTTCTCAGTCCATTCTGAATGCCACTAATAGAAAAATATGAAAGTGTATTTACAACCATACTCAAGAACCTAAAATGGCTCCCTGTTCTTTATAATACCGCAGTCACTCCAAGCCTGTATTTTCTGACTTTTCAGCTTCTCTTAATCAGCCTTATCTCTCTGACGGTATTTACTTTCACACCTTAGCACAGATCCTTTGGTGAGACTCTTCTAAGCCCTTCAGATATTGTCATACTCTCCTTGGTGTTCTCCCTACGTTTCTTTAAAGGCCAAGTGAGTCCCATCCCTTCCAAAAGAAAAAAAAAGTACCTTTCTTTACTGTTTAAACTCGAACTGTTCTTTTTTTCTGACCTCTTGTACAAACTGTTGAATTGCATAGTAGTTAAAAGAATGAGATCAAGAACCAGACTGTGTGTGCTTGGGTTTAGAATCTAAACTTCAGAGTGTCCAACCCATGGCCTGGGATAGCTATGAATGCGACCCAACACAAAATTGTTAATCTACTTAAAACCCTTTTTTTTTTGCTCATCAGTTTTCATTAGTGTTTGTGTATTTAATATGTGGCCCAAGACTATTCTTCTTCCAGTGTGGCCCAGGGATGCCAAAAGGTTGGATACCCCTGTCTGGCTCTGCCACTTACTAATGTGATCTTGGACTTTGTGCTTCAGTTTCCTCCTAAATAAAATAGAGATAATAGTGTTATTTACCCCATACAGTTATTATGAGGATTAAGAGATGTACTATATGTGTACATAAAGCATTCATAGTATTACAAATTAGTACAAACACTTGTTTATTCTCAGTTGTTTGTTTGTTTTGCATATATGTATGGCATTCTTATTTCCCAAATTAGGCTTTAAGCTCATTTTAAGGCAGGGTATTAGATTTTTGTTTTAATTTCTCACACTCATGGTAGTTCTTCAGTAACATTTTTGGCTAATTTAATTTCTTGTAGCCCAAGTTTCTGTGTGAAAACCCTCAGTAAGTTCTTTCTTTAAATAATCTACTAAGGGAGACCTTGGGAAAGCTCTAAGAGAGCCAAAAATGTTTTAAGTATTTTCCTTTCTGAGGTCAAAGGTAAAGATCTATAAAAACTTACACATTTGAGGTAACCTTTAGACCTTGATAGTTTAATATCAGCTTGATAACTGAGAATGTTTTGAGATTGGAATAATAAAAAATGTAGTATCTAGTATTTATTGTAGAATTAACTTTAATCTTAGTTTTTAAATGGACCACTTTTATAGCTACATGATTAACTTTAAAAAAGAATGAAATGACCCTGGCTGGTGTGCCTCAGTTGGTTGAGTGTTGTCCTACAAACTGAAAGGTCGTGGGTTGTGGCTACCGGGGTTGCAGCAACTGATTGATATTTCTCTCTCACATTGATGTTTCTTTCTCTCTCCCTCCCTTCCCCTCTTTTTAGAATCAGTAAAAGAAAAAGAAATTTAAAAAAAAAAAGAAATAATCTTGGTAGCAAACAGTAGCTTTTATATAATTATTCTTCTAGCTTTCATGTCAAATATTTTTTAATTAAAAAAAAATCTTCCCCTTTTTCACAGGACTTCCGGACCCATTTGCTAAGGTGGTGGTTGATGGATCTGGGCAATGCCATTCTACAGATACTGTGAAGAATACACTTGATCCAAAGTGGAATCAGCATTATGACTTGTAGGTTTAAATGATTTATCTGAAATGAAACATAAATTCAGCATTATTTGTTATAGTCTTTGAAAAGAATTACTGAAAAAGATCTGGATTTGATCCATGGTATAATTTGGTCTTCACAGAGGGATACAAAACCTACTGTGAAAGTACTTCAGCTAACTTATAGCTGGTTTTGGAAGATGAGGTACCCTTTATAATGATCCTATGAAGAACAAAATGTATACATACAGAGTATAGAGGAGTTCCCTCCCCCTACTTTTATTAATTACATAAAGGTATTAATTCACTTTAGGCCAATTATAAGTATAAAACCAGAAATCACAATGGGGATATACTCACAGGCATTCTTTTTGCTTTTATATGGATGGTTTCTTTCTTTTAAATTTTATTTTAATCATAGTAGTATATGTACCTTTTAAAAAAAGCAAATGATACTCTAAGCCTTATAATAGGAAAATGCAGTTCTCCGCTCCATTTTTATTCCTGATTTCCATTCTCAAGGTAACTGCTTTCAATAACTTTGGCTGTTTATTCTGGTTTTCACTCTCTGTCTCTCAAAACATCAATTTGTTGTTCCACTTATATATGTATTCCTTAGTTGCTACTTGTATGTGCCCCAAGCAGAGATTAATGAATTGCAACCTTGGCGAATAGGACAGTGCTCTAACCACCTGAGCTACCTGGCCAGGGCCTGGTATTTTCTTCTGTTTCTAGATATTATGCTTATTTTATAGCATCTTGATATATAAATATACATATACAATTACTTAGTTTTACGTATTATTTAAAAATTTCCTACCATAGAAAATGACTTAGCTTTTAAACTGATATTTCTCATCCTTACTTCCAGAACACCCAGATGCCCCTTCCTTTATCCCACCCCTCCTATTATAGTCATTTGAACTTTTTTGGTTAAATCACTGTTTTATGTTTATTATCATGTAAATATTCATCACTGAGTCACATGGTGTACTATGATTACATTTCCTTTCTTGACAGCTTTTGTTTTTCTGAAGTTAATAGCTATTTACCATTTGTTTAGTTTTTTTATCTATGTCATTAATTAATTCACAGCCTCTTCTATAGGACTGAATATCTCCTTTGCATATTTTCAGTAATTCCATTGGCTTTGTTTTCTTCTTGGGGTTATCCCTTTTGGAGCCTCTATTCTTTTGTTCCAGTCTGGTCTGGTGATTCTCTAAGACCTGCTGCACATTTGTCCTGGAACTTGCCTTTATCATTATGTTGGGAATTTCCTTCGTCTATTCTAGTTCCAATGACTTCCCGGTTTTTTTGTTTGATTTCACCAAAAAGGAAGTAAACAATCTTTGTAATCTTGAGAAAGAGTTCAAAGACAAAGATATGGAAAATTACTTTGAGATCTTGTCTGAAAATATATTTTGTCTTCTTGATTGATAACTTGAGTATAGATTTCTAGGTAAGACATCACTTTTCCTCCAAATTTTGAATACATCGTTCTATTGTCTTCTAGAACAGTGCTAAATAGAACTATAATGTGAGCCACAAATGGCAGTTCATCTGTAATTTTAAATTTTCTACTAACCACATTAAAAAGAATAAAAAAACAGATGAAATTAAGCTTTATAATATATTTAATTCAGAATTGGTAAAATATTTTTATTTCAACATACAATCAATAATAAAATAATTACTGAGTTATGTTACTATGGAGTGTCTCAATTTGGACTAGCCACATTACAAATACTCCATAGCCCCATGTAGCTGGTGCTTATCATTTTAGAGTATTGCTGATACTATCTTGATTTTGCTCCTCCATAATTATTCTTTTCCACCAGAAGATTTCAGGGTATTGTCTTTATGCCTGATGCTAATTTTTTTGGTGACAGATTTGATACATAGTGCTAGATTATGGGACTTTTTTTGTTGTTATTCCACTTTATGCTTTCATTGGTTGCTTCTTGTATGTACCCTGACTGGAGATCATACCCACAACCATGGCGTATTGGATGACACTAACCAACTGAGGTAGCTGGCCAGGACAAATATAATGGGACCTTTTTAATCTGGGTAAACAATGGGAAATGTTTTCTATTATTGGTAGATGATTTCCTCTTCATTTTCCTTCTCTCGTTTTCCTTTTCTGGAACTCCTGTTATTTGGACATTATCCCTCATAAATTGATCATCATTTAGTGGTCCTCTCTTTTTTCTCCATATTTTATCTTAGTTTTTGAAAAATGTTTTAATAAAAAATTAAAAATGACAATAAAATATCTGCACTGTTTCCTCGACTTTGTTTTCCAGCATTTCTAATTATCATAATTTCTGCTCTCACATTTTTAACTTCAAAGGTCATTTTACTTTCAGACTATCCTGTTTTCATAACTACTTATTTCTTGGATGCAATATCGTCTCTGATGAGAAAAGTGAATATTATAGTTTTCTTCTGTTACTTGTATTGACTCTCTTTTCTTGGAGTTCCTTTTTACCCCTCTGTTAGTTTGATTTGGGTTTCTGTCTTTTTATATTTAAGGGGAGGCACTTAAATGTTGATTGGAAACTCTGCCCCTGGGTAGAGCTGGTCAACTCTCTAGGGTAAGCAGGTGTAACTAGGACATTTTTATTGCACATAATACCCCCATCTTAAGTCTGGGGATGTAACCTCTGATGCAGGTGTTCTTGGAGCTGAACATTGTTTAGACTGCTAAGGGGGTTCTTCATTCACTTCATTAACCCCTTCTTAATACCCCTGTTTTTATTATGGAATTTCACCTCTTCCATCAGCTGTGCATAGTGTCCTAGAGTAGAGAACTCTTCAGAGGCTGAACCTTTGGTCTGCTAGGGTTGAGGATGAACTGGTTGAGGGAAGAGATTTGGTAGCTCTTTCTGTTCCTTTTAAACACTCACCAATCCTTCTGTTTCAGCTCCATCATCACCATCAGAGTATCTTGGGCTTACAGTTTGTCAGTATTTCAGAGGTTTGGTGGCAGCAATAGTCCTGTTTTTTCGTCTGTTCCTTCCTACAGGCTTAGGTTTCAGTTTTCTCCAGGTTGCTCATTCAGTTATCACATGTTAATTATCTTGATATCTTGACTTTCTAAGTCCTTTGCCTTTTAAGCTTCACAGTCATTGTGTTTCACTCTTTATCAATCTCAACTTTTCTTCAAAATGTTCCACTTGACTCCACCTACAAAAACTAGTCTATAAGATCTTCCATCAAGGCCTGGTTGGGTAACTCATTTGATAAAGAGTGTCATCTGGATACGCCAAGGTTGCAGGTTCGATCCCCAGTCAGGGCACATATAAGAATCTTCTCTCTCCACTTCCACCTTCTCGCTCTAAAAAAAAATAATAATAAAATAAAAAATAACAACATCCACAAAAAACCCTCTGTACCTAATATTTCACCTACTTATTTTTAGACCATTAGCTCTAAAACTACCGTACCCAGCTTAGCTTTTGCTCTGGTCAGTTATTTAAATTTGACTATCTAAACCATATGGGAACAAATATCATGTCTCCACTGCAACTCCAAGATAACTAAGAGTTAGGCTTTTCTGTATGCCCTTGAGTGCTATGGCTCAGTAACTCCAAGTTAACTTAATAAGCAAATAAATAGGAAGTAAAAGGTGGGCAATAGAGAGATGTGAGACTACCTAGCTTCCTACTTCTACCACTTATTTTGTGATTATCAGCTTATTATGTAACTCCTTATGCATCAATTTCTGTTAATGATGATGATGACAATAATGCCTTTAGAGGACTGAAATGAAGATTAAGTGAGATAATACATGTAAAGTGCTAGTACCTGGCAGGTAATTCTCAAAGGTTAGATAGTTTTAATAAATATATTATTTTAGATCACAAATTTTTTATTAGTTGGTTTGACCTTTAGGGGGTTCGAAAGCACATAGCTACAATAAGCTACTATCTATGTAGTTTGACCAAGCTTTAGAGTTCTTAATCATATTATTTTAAGCCATTTCTTTTAGCTTCAGTCAGATTTAAATTCAGCCAGAAACCCAGCTGTGACAGTGAACAAGACATAGTCTTCCAAGCTTACAGCCAAGTGGCGTAGAAAGACAAGTAAATAGGAAACTATAAACAGTGTGATAACAGTCTGGGGGAAGTATAGGGTGCTGTGGAAATATATAGAACTTCTTCACATGGATTTAGGAGTTGGGGACAGCTTCCTAGAAAAGTGACATTTAGGCTTAGACCTTAAGTAAGAGTTAACTTGAAAAAGTAAAAGGTGGGAAGGCACTAAGCAAAAGCATTCTGTGTAAAGACCCAAAGGTGAAAGAGAACTCGACTCTGAAAACAGTTTAGGGGGCAGCATTGGTGAGTTCACATAAGGTTAGGGGCATGTGGTAAAAGACAAGCAAAGAGAGGCAAGCAGGAGCCAGCTCATGAAGGCCTCGGAAAACTTATTGATAACTTTGAATACTCTCCTAAAAGCAGTGGGAGCAGTGAAAGGGTTTTTGGTAGGGAAATGCTATATTCAGGGTTATATCCAAGAATGAACACTTCGGCTATAATGTGAAGACCTTAGAGGGAGGCAAGAATGGCAAAGGATACTGTATCCAATACTATGGTGGAATCCAGCAAATAGAAAATGATGACTTTATGTTAAAAAGTGGTAATGTGAATGGAGCAATGTAGATATTCTAAATATTTTTTTTATTTTATTACTTATTGTTCAAGTACAGTTGTCTCCATTTTCCCACCACCTATTTTTTTATTTAAAAGATATTGTTTATTTTTTAGAGCGAGGGGAAGGGAGAGAGATAGGGAGAGAAACATCAATGTGCAAGAGAAACAATTAATCAGCTGCCTCTTGCACACCCCCAACTGGAGACCTGACCTGCAACCCATGCATGTGCCCTGACGGAATCAAACCAACAACCCTTTGGCTCACTGGCTGGTGCTCAAACCAATGAGCCACACCAGCCAGGGCCTAAATACTCTTTGATATGGCCTTAAAACCTAAAATTTTTTTTAATCCCCCCACCCCCACCCCAAATAGAAATCATGCTATATCTTGGCTCACAGGCTGTGGTTTGCTGACCCCTGCCTTAGGCTCCTTGCTCTTCTAACCTTGCTACTACAGCCTTTCTCAACATAGCAGCTAGAGTGATCCAGTTAAAACGTATTTCAAATCTTGTTACTCCTCTGCTCCAAATCTCCATTGGCTTCCTACGTTACTTGGAGTAAGAGCCAGCGTTCATACCATTGCTGACAAAGAGGCCCTTTATGATTTGTCCCCTGTGTCGGTCAGAGCAGGCTAACTGATATAATAGACAATACCAAATTTTCATTGACTTAATACAATAGAAGTGTATTTTATATATAAAGTCCATTTGGCAGGAAGGTGGGACGGTCAAACAGTCAATTAGGGTTACACGCTGACAGAAGCTTTTATTTGCAGTATGTAGTCTCAAGGTCTTTATGGGCCTTGACATATAGTGTCCCGACAGGATACTGAAACCACAGTGGGCTGCCCTAAGACCTGAGGGAACCAATATTTTAGCATACCTGTAAGTCAAGCTTCCCAGTTGAAAAACTGATCTAATGTGGTTTAAAAGAAATGCTTGATTTGGGGTATTTAGCTATTTAATACATGATTCTGGTTCTAGAATTTTGACATGTCATGCAGTAGATACTTGCCATGTTAGGTCTATTTGAATATTGGTACATGCATACTGAAGGATATTTTAGTTCATATTTTTCATTTGCAAGCAATAGAAATGAAATTTAAATTGGCATAATTTAATAAAAGGTAATGTAATAGCTTGTATAATTAAAAGTCCATGGGTGTGGGCATGTTTTAAACACAGCTGGATCCAGGAACACAGGTGTGGCTTTCATGTTCCTCATGTAAAGGTTTAGGCTTTTTAATATGCTAGGTGAATTTTTCTGAATTTACTGCCTTATTGAATGACACATTAAGGTCAAGGTTGCTGGACCAAAAATTTGACCTCTTAAGAGTCATTAAAATATAGTTAGGGTTCTACTGATAGAATTATGTTGTTATATTTTTTGCATGGGATGACACCATGTTAACAATTGGCAGTGTAGCGCTTTTACATACTTGCAGGCATATGCACAGACAAGTGTAGTAACGCTTTTCCCTGCTCTGCTTGTCTGCAGGCAGTGAAGTGAAATCTGCAAGAGTCCTGTCGCTCAAGGCCTGCATACAGGAAAGAAGCAGGGGAAAAGCGTTACAGTCAGCTTTTGTTCTGCAGCATTTTAAAACATAACAGGTATGTCAGATTTTTGGTCTGTCAGCCTTGACAATGCCCCCTGAAAATGAACTGAGTGCTCTCTGAGGTTGTAGGTCATATTATTGAAATGTATTTAAAATGTGACTGTGATAAAAGTTTTTGTAAGATTTTTGTTCTTGGAAAGAAATAACCATAAACTCCAATAGTGTTATTTGACACCAGCTACTAAAATAGTTTTTTCATTAACAAACTTGTTACTCAGCCTGAGAGTGGCAGATGTGGTAAAGAATATATTAAAATTTCCTTTTGGATTTTACTTTTCAGATTATTTTAAAAATTTAAATTCAATCCTGTGGATTGATTAAACTCAAAACATGTTTTGCATTACTTAGCCATACTCTGAAACATTTGTGAGTCAACTACAAAAACAAAAGAAAAATTTTACACTACTTGTAATTGTCAAATTACTCATGAAATCACTTTGGGCTTTTTTAGGTATATTGGAAAGTCTGATTCAGTTACGATCAGTGTATGGAATCACAAGAAGATTCATAAAAAACAAGGTGCTGGATTTCTTGGTTGTGTTCGCCTTCTTTCCAATGCCATCAACCGCCTTAAAGACACTGGTTGTGAGTAGATACTAGTGCTTTTAAAATTTTACATATATACATGTTTTAGGGGGGGATGCAGTAGTCCAAAAACTTCTGTGTACATTTGAAACACTGGTTGAAAAGTCTTGGTCTAAATTTATTTTATGGACTTAAAAAAACAAACAGTGAAACATTTTAATTATGTGAATCCTAGAACTGAATCAGAGCTGATGCTTATTTTCTAGTGAATATGCAAGGGTTAAGAAATGATTACTATCCAGAAGAATAAAAAGAAAAGTGTCAAAGCATATGGGCCCTTTTTCCTTTTTAATTTTTTAGTATCCTTCTCTGGTTTTGGTGGATTTGTGAGAAAGTGAGTTTTATTTAGGTGATTGGAGTGTTTCAGGTGGCAGTTAAGGGAAATTATTAGTGAATAAAAATATATAGAACTGGAGAAATTAAAAGTTTCAGAAAGGTAAACATTATTTTGAGTGTAAAACAGCTGTATTAACTTACTTAACTATAGCTTAGGTTTTACCACACTGGGCATTTAGAAAATTAGACCAAGGTCAAGGCATTAGAAGTGATTTTCATACTGGATTGACAAGTTGACTTAGTGTATATATAATTCATGTAATCAGGTAACAGAGCACCTTTTGGGGGTGTTTCTATTGGGACATACATGGACATATCTTTTTGAACAGAATTTTTTTGTTGTTTCTACAGAATTCTTTTTCAACATAATGTAAAAAATAGTGTTAGCTATTGTCGTGGGATTTTAGCCCAGATACTTATACTAAGCAAAAATTCACATATAACCTCGCTAAAGACATTAATAAATAAAAAACAGAGTAAATTTAATTTTGAATGTTAGATATATTGAGATGATCCCTCTTAATTTAGTATTATGCCACAGCCCAGGTATGTAATATTGACCTGTTAAAACGAAAAAGGGAGAAAATTGAGGTAGAATTTCTTAGGGGAATTTAAAGGCAATTAAAATTTCTTATGTTTCTGGATTGACAAAGTGACCAACGGGAGAGCGAAGACATTGGGATTGGAAAAGGTCTAGCTTACGAAAACTGTTTTATTACCCTACCCAGCGGGCAGACTGAAAACTTATGGGTCATATGTGTGACCTTACCTCTGGCTTAATTTAGCCAACATGTATTGAACCTTTAAGTACTGTTCAAAATCCTGGTGATATAAAGGTGAAACAGGCATGGATTCTGTCCTCTTAGAAGCAAGGGCAAAGGCTTCCTGGCAAAGGGAACAGGGCACATTGGGAGGACAGAAGAGAAGAGGAATTGCCTGCACAAGTCCACTGTATGGCCGACTTGGTAGTGTCTGTTTATTTTGCAAGGGGAAGCATGTCTGTATTTTTGGCCAGGTGCTATAGTTTGAGGGGCATGAATTTTTTTTTTTTCCTGCTGCTATGAATGTTTTATTGCGTTAATTTATTTGAACTTTTTCATGGCAGTAATATTTAATTTATCAAACATTTATTGAGCACCTGATATAGTTGGGGCGGAGAATACAAAGACTACGATTTATTGTCCTTCTTTTATCAATTCATGATTTATTTAAGTAGACTGATGGCATATCGCTGTAAAAGAATTCAGGTGTAAGTGCTGTAATCAAAGTAAAACCAGTATGCTAAGGGTGACATTGTTATCTGCTGCAACTGACCAGGCCAGTGTTATACCTGTTTTATAGGTGAGGCACAAGAGAATGAGTTGCCCTTAATTGAGTTAGTAGCAGAACTGATGTAAACTCTTATCTTACAGTTTATTCTTGGCTGCTTATTAATACTGTGTGTGGTGGTGGTGGGGGCATTCATTTGAAATGGTTAGAGAAAAAACAGTAACAGCTAATATTTATTGAATGTATGTGCCAGGTACTTTACTAAGAGCTTTACACAATTTTCTGATTTTATCCTTAGGAAATATGAAGTAGGTACTATTACTATGCATCAGACTGTCAAACACAAGGATAGCCCTGGTAGATGTGGCTCAGTAGATTGAGTGCTGGCCTGCCAACTGAAAGATTTCCATTCCCAGTCAGGGCACATGCCTGGGTTGCTGGCCAGGTCCCCAGTTGAGGGTGTGTGAGGGGCAACCGATTGATGTTTCTCTCACGTATCAGTGCTTCTCTCCCTCTTTCTCCCTCCCTTCCCCTCTCTCTAAAAAGTAAATAAAATCTTTAAAAAAAGATGCAAGGATAAATTGCTGAAGAACAGCTGTTAAGTGGCAAGCCAAAACACAGACTAAAGTGGCCTGAAATCTTTGGAGAGAAAGCAACTGCATGTTGGCAATATTAAACCAGTGTTTCGTGGTTTTTGAAATCTGAATTCATCACAACTTCCGTTGAGACATTTATACTATATATACAGTTAGAAAATTAAAAACATTTGTTTCATCATTAAAACACGATTAATTCTATAAATGATAGGCTTGATTTCCAGTGGGTTGTGGAAATTTACTATCACTCAATAGATGTTAGAATCTCTGATACCAGCTTCTTTTTTAATTGCTTTTTGTTCTCGTTGTTGATTTGTAATAGATCAGAGGTTGGATCTCTGCAAACTTGGGCCAAATGACAATGATACAGTTAGAGGACAGATTGTAGGTAAGTGTGGACCTTGAAGTTACATGAATTTTGGTTTCATTCATGACCTAAACTCTAAATATCTTTTAAATCAAAGTTCAGTGTCATTTCATTGTATTGGCATAAATTAAATGAGTCATGTAAAATGTTTTAAACAGTGGATATAGGTTCCAGGCTAACTTAATTTAAAAAAACCCCAACAAACTAAAGTTTGAAAATGAAGGCTTCTAATGTGAAGAACTATTGATCCTTTAGGAATGAATTCTTTTAAAGTACCGTATTTTGCTGTGTATAAGGTGCACCCATGGTTTGTGCATGTTGTACATGGGATTATCATACCCATGGTATGTCATCATTATACCCATGTATCATGTGCATCCTTATTTTCTCCTCAAAAATTTGGGCAAAAAAGTGCTCATTATATGCGGCAAAATACGGTATACAAATAAAGTGGAGAACCTGAGACTTTGTAGATGGTGTTAAAGTTTTCTGAAAATAATTCTCAAACTGGTTTTTGAGTGAATATTGAATGCTTTGCTTTATGCTTCACAGTTTTAAAGTAATATGTGCTAATTGAAAAGAAAACAGAATGAGGAATGGTTAAAAAAAAAGAAGAAGAATGAGCACTAATTGGAAAAAGGGAACAATTGTTACCTTAGTCAAGGCACTTAGTGGGCTAATGGTCTATCTTGAATTGACCCAGAGGAAGGACTTCCTGTAAAATTTCCTGAGACTTATCTTAAGAACTGATGGATTGAGATTTGGTCAAGGTACATAGCATGGTAGGTCACTGAGGTGGGCACCTTTAAGGCTTCCTAAAGAAGAAAAAAGCAGTTGGAATCATATTTCATCATAGAGCAGAATTCAGAATAAGATGATTGCATTATGAGCCTACCAAATAGGTTTTGGTTGCCACAGGGACTGGAAGGACTTCATTTTACAAGGTCATGAATTGGGCTCATAGTTAGGGAATTGCCAGAGCAGCAACAAAACAAAATAACAAAAGCCCTATTGCAGTTACCACAGGGAATATTTTTACTGCAGCATTATTGATAATGCCTGTCATTCTTAGGTTGAGAAGGGAGTAAGAAACTTAGAAATAAACCCTGTCTTACAAGACTTTTCCTACTTTATTTGATTTAGTATGTTATGTAATGTTTACCAACTAATGTCTAGTAGTAGCAAAATAGTTTTAGTAGGTGTAAATTTGCATTTATAAAAATAGCAGACTTTTTTAGTCATTAGACTTATACCCATTGGAGTATACTATATAAAAAAGAATGTTTTACTTTAAAATGTGTTTGTCTTATGTGTTTCTTTTTAAATTTAAAGCTCTTGTGTGAATTTGTGTTCATAATAGAGGTAGGCTGGACTCAAACATTATGCCTTAGATCCTACAATTCTGTCATTTAAGAACAGAATGAGTTCTGGTTCTTTAACAGCTTTTTGGGAAATGGAGAAATGTACACTAGAACACTATAAAAAATATATACCCCCTTCTAATATTTTTGTATACTTGTGTATGAATATGTACTTTTTTATGATTTTAATTACAGTGAATTTTAAATTTTTACTTTCTTTTACTTACTGTAACCATTATTCATGTTTATAATTGACGATTTTAAAGGATGAATTATCTTAATAGATCATAACTTAATCACCAGACTGTCATTTTTTTGTTTTTATAATATTAAAACTAAAGACATTTTTGTACACTTAGCTTTATCATTTTCTTGGAATGTTACCTTAGGAGAAAATCTCCCAGGTGACATGTTGTGGAATTGTGCACTTGAAACCTATGTAATTTTGTTAACCAGGGCCACCCCAATAAATTCTACAAGAAAAAAAAAGAAAAAAAAATCTCTCAAACTGAGATGATTAATTCAAGGGCTACAGACGATTTTACTTGCGTTTAAATTGTTCTTTCCAACTCTCGTGAGGTTTTTTAAAAAAATTGTTTTTATAAAATAAAATAAAAATATAGACAGAGGACCTAAGGTGCACCGATAATGTGCTACCATTATCACTTTCATGTGCACCTTTTCTCTTTGTTTTTTAAAAATGAGAACATACCGAGCAGACTTGTAAATAACCTGTTAAACATCTTTTTTTGTTGTTGTTCATGGATACATTTCTATAGCATTTTAAATTTTGTTTTGGAGTCTGTCATGGGCAAATAATTAATTTAACCAGTTCCTTATTGTTGGACATTTAGGCTGTTTCTGATGTTTCAATATTATGAGCAGTGCTTTGAAAAATACAGGTTTTCTATGACTCACTTTATATATTGCTAGAATTAGGCTATTTAAAAACAGAATCCCATCTAAAAATTGCTTAGGTCTTTTGTAATATAGCATTCTGGAGAAGTACATTGAAGCTCATGAAATCCTTTAGCTTTGATCCTTAATATTATTCTAAACAAAGCTAGTAAGAAAATACATTGTTTCTGCTGTGATTGTATTGCAGTAAGCATTTCACTTAGTCTTTCTGATAAAAACTAATTAACATAGTTTTCTAGTACAGTTTTAACACTAATGTTTTATGTACGTTCACTGAGGTGTGTTACAGTTTTGTCTTCTATAAAAGGAACAATATGTTGAACTTCCTGATTTTTCAAAATTTTTACAGAGCTGGAAAATTCAGAATTTTGAGGTATTTCTTAGAATGAAGGGTTTTAGGATATCATGCCTTTATGTAGTATTCTTTAAGAAGTTGGGCTGTAGTCAGTTTTTTGGTACCTATTCTGTCTTTTGGGAGAGTTGCCAAAAATAGAATAAAAGAATAATAGAGCAGCAAGGCCTTCAGGCATTTTATTTAGCCAAACTTCCTCATTATTCAGATTGGGATTATCTCAACCTCAAGAAAACTAAGTGTTTTGTTCAAAGTCACAGTGCTAAACTAGCTGATATAGCCTGATTTAAAGTTCACATCTCTTGCTGCCAAGTTTATAATAGTAGTTTTTATAGTACGCTAGATGATGATGTTCTGTTTTAACTCATGGTATTCTGGTCTTGCCCTGTGGCCAGAATCTAATGTTTTTTGTTTTTTGTTTTTTTAAAAGACGGGTTAAGAATTAAACTGAGATTAACGTGATTTTTTTCACATTCTTCTGTAAATGAATATATCTTTTGTGTGTGACGCCTCTTAAGTGCAGTAGTAGCTTTGCGTTGCCCAGTATGATGGAAAAAAGTGATTAGACTCTTCTCCATGAACATGATAAAATGTAGAAAACCTTAAAATTCTAATATCACCCTTAAAGGAAAAAAATCTCATAGAAAAAACAATTACAGAATTTAGTAGAAACTAAAGAGTTTATTCTAAAGTATTAAAATAAGCCAAGCCAGATGACTTTTAAAGATATATATGTATTTTTAAATTGTAATAATTCTTTCTTGTTCTATGACTCCTAGTAATGTTTTTGTTGTTTAATAGTAAGTCTTCAGTCCAGAGACCGGATAGGCACAGGAGGACAAGTTGTGGACTGCAGTCGTTTGTTTGATAATGATTTACCAGATGGGTAAGCTAAAATCATTAGATAAATATGTAGATAATATCCTTATAAAAATGAAAAATAAGTTGGTGTTTTTGTATACTTTAAAAATTTGCTGAATAATTCCAGAATCTAGGTTTTTCCTCGTACTTGGAAAATTAGTAAGAGATTTTGTCATAAATTTATAAAATAAGCCATGAATTAGATGTTAAATTTGGTTCTTAAGATCTTTGGCTAGGGGACAAATCAAATTTCTTGACAAATAGAACTCTCCTGTAAACATTACACATCCAAAAGAAAAACTTTTTGTTTGATTAAATTATTCAAAACCGGGCATGTAGATGCTGAATCTGAGACATTTCTCTATTAAAGGGGTAAGATAGAGAATCTATGTAATATTAATTATAATAACATAGTAACATTTATTGAGCATACATGTATCAGATGTTGTTATAAGCACTTTATATACTACATTTATATAATTTAATTCTCATTCCAGACGGTTCTGGTATTAGATCATCTGGTATCCAATCCTTAGTCTTCTGCTTTCTAGCTTCATGACTATGATCAATTTATTTAACTTCTGTAAGCTTTGGTTTATATTTATAAAAGAAAATAATGATAATAGTACATATGCCATAAATTGTTGTGTGGATTAAAGGAAATTATTTGTGTGAAGCACTTAGCACAATGTCTTGCATATAGTAAGTGCTTAATAAATTAGCTACTATTATTACTACTACTTCTATCATTGTTACCCTCATTCATTTCAGAGATTTAAAAAACTAGAACTCAAGACATTAAGTAACTTGCCAAAGGCCACATGATAAATGGCAGAGCTGGAATATAAATTTAAGCTTTAATTCCAAAACTCTTTGTCACTTTATCTTTATTAATACTAGTTCTGACACTTAATTTCAAAGTATTTTTAATTAGCGTCAATGAGGTATAGTTTCATATACTATAAATTATATCCATCTAAAGTGTATAATTGGTGGAGAGACTTCCGGCTAAGATGGAGGTATAGGTAGATACACTTTGTCTCCCTGCACAACCAAAAGAAGGACAACAAGAAATTTAAAAACAAAAAATAACCAGAACTGCCAGAAAATCAAACTGTATGGAAGTCTGACACCAAGGAGTTAAAGAAGAAACATTCATTGAGATGGGCAGCCGGGGTGGAGAGAACATGCTGCATGGCTACAGCTGACGGACCAAGCAGTCCCACATTTGCGTGCAGATAAACAGGGAGGGACAACTGAGGAGTGAGAGACACCGTGCAACCCTGGGTTCCGGTGTGGGAAAAGAAAGCCTCAACACCTCTACTGGTAAAAACCCCTGGGAGCTGCAGTGGCAGGAGAAACTCCCAGCCTCACAGGAGAGTTCGTTTGAGAGACCCACAGGGTCCTAAAATGTATACAAACCTACCTGGGAATCAGCACCAGAAGGACCCAGTTTGCTTGTGGGTAGCAAGGGAAGTGACTGAAAGCAGGGCGAGAGCCTGAGCAAGTGGCATTGTTCCCTCTCCGACCCCTCCCCCACTTACAGTGCCACAAGGCAGAGACATGGGTTGCCCCGCCCTGGTGAACACCTAAGGCTCCATCCCTTACCACATAAGAGGTGTGCAGAGATAAAAAAAAAAAAAAAATGGCCTAAACCAAAGAACAGATTAAATCTCCAAAAATAGAATTAAGTGATGAAGAGATAGCCAACCTAACAGATGCAGAGTTCAAAACACTGGTAATCTGGATGTTCACAGAATTGGTGGAATATGTGGAATATTCATGTGGAATTTTTGCAAAATGATGGAAAAAGGGAAGGCTACGCAAAGTGAAATAAAACAAAATATATAGGGAACCAACAGTGAAGGGAAGGAAACTGGGACTCAAATCAATGATTTGGAGCAGAAAGAAGCAATAAGCATTCCACCAGAACAGAATGAAGAAGCAAGAATTCAAAAAAACGAGGAGAGGCTGAGGAACCTCTGGAACAACTTTAAATGCTCCAACATCCGAATCATGGGGGTGCCAGAAGGAGGAGAGGAAGAGCAAGACATTGAAAACTTATTTGAAAAAATGATGAAGGAGAACTTCCCCAATCTGGCAAAGGAAAGAGACTTCCAGGAAGTCCAGGAATCTCAGAGAGTCACGAAGAAGTTGGACCCAAGGAAGCCCACACCACGGCACATCATCGTTACATTACCCAAAATTAAAGATAAGGAGAGAATCTTCAAAGCAGCGAGAGAAAAGGAGACAGTTACCTGCTAAGGAGTTCCCATCAGACTATCAGCTGATTTCTCAAAGGAAACCTTATAGGCAAGAAGGGGCTGGAAAGAAGTATTCAAAGTCATGAAAGGCAAGGACCTACATCCAAGAATCCTCTATCTGGCAAAGCTATCATTTAGAATGGAAGGGCAGATAATGTGCTTCCCAGATAAAATAAAGTTAAAGGAGTTCATCATCACCAAACCCATATTATATGAAATGTTAAAGGGACTTATCTAAGAAAACGAAGATCAAAACTAAGAACAGTAAAATGGCAGCAAACTCACAACTATCAACAACTGAACCTAAAAAAATAAAAACAGAAACAAACTTAGCAAACAACTAGAAGTGGAACAGAATCACAGAAACGGAGATCACAAGAGGGTTATTAGCGGGGATGGGGAGGG
>PVJD01016731.1:0-19983 GCA_004026545.1 Mormoops blainvillei
CTCTGTGTATAAGAAGCCAAAAAAATAAGCATAGTGGTGCAATTTAATTACATCTTTCTTTTAATTGATGCTGTTTCGATCCAGTTATTATTTTCTTATAGATGAGTTTTTGGTGGTGGTACTAGAGGCCTTACATATTTTCAAGTAACAGGAAAGAATTCAGTCTTCATTCCTGCAGGTGGAGACAAAGCTGTAGCATTCAAACGCATGCCCAGTGTTAGGGACCCCTTACTCCTCCGTTAGAAATAAACATTCCCATTGACCAAAGTGTGCCAGTCTGAACTAGTAGGGTAGTGTTTTTAAAGAAATTTAGGGACGTTCGGCAATATAAAAACCTGGCTCTTTTTCAGTGACTGCATGAATAGTATTTGTCGTTGTCGTTGGCTTTACATTTTAGTTTTCCCTTGTCATTCCGAATGTCCTAAGTGAGCACAATAACATTTTAAAAATGTTTTACGCTCTCCTGTGTTTCCTGTGATATTCTTGGAGCCTGAAACTGTGCCGTTTCTGTGTTAAAATGATTTTACAGCTGGCAGTGTCACACAGGTCCTCGTCATATTGGAAGGACAATACTTTCCAGAGGTCTTCTTAGACTATAGACCAATTCAAACAAACCCTGACTGACCAGATACCTGATATTATGAAATATGGTTCCCAATTTGAACTTCATGCCCACAAAGGACCCAGAAGACACCTTGGCTTATCCCAGGACGGCTGAGCACTATTTATCTGTTGACCCGGGTCTCCCTCGAGCTGCCAGTAGCCACACACAAGAGTGATACAATTTTCACATACAAGTTCAGCTTCTGAGTTGACTGAGAGGAACTTTTCATTTTATCCTGTTGAAGATCTTTGGAAATAAAGGTCACCCCAAGCCAAGGGAGCTCATTTTTCTCACTAGCCCAGAGGACGTGGAAGCCCCGCTGGAGGTGGCCCCAAGCGACGTGGAACCTGGGGAGTGACACTGGTGGCCAGGGAGGCAAGGTGGCTGCAGTGAGCCTTCACTTCAGGCTGGTGCCATTTGGTCCATTCCAGGCTGGACACCTGACATTGACAAAGGGCCGCAAGGAGCCCGTGCCTGGCGAAGTTGCCATCGCCTTCGCGGTCGGCTGGGAGCTCAGGTTTGTAGAACTCTTAGGAGCCACCTGAAAGCACCTGTCTGCCTCGGTTGGAGTACAGCCCCCTGACCCCAGCTGCAAAGACTGGTGCAGGTGCGGGACCTGCAGGGGGGCAAGTTTTGAAGGGTAAGGGTGCTACTTAGAAGAACCTTGAGAAATGCGTGTTCCGATCCAGAAGAAGCAGAAGTTCTGATTGGTTGGGAGACTCCAACAGAGCCTGGAGGAGACCACAGCCACCTGGAAGGGGACAGCGGCCCCTGGGCACCACAGCCAGCCAGCCGGTGTTTACTGAACTGTATTTTGTTCTTCAGGCTGTAAGCACGGGACAGAGAAGTCAAGAAGCCTGCTTTTGGGGAATACGCAGGATAGACCACAGCAGCCAGCCTTGGCTGGTGTGGCTCTGTGGGTTGAGCACCGAACTGTGAACCAAAAGGTGGCCGGTTCGATTCCCAGTTAGGGCACATGCCCGGGTTGCTGGGGGTGTGCTAGAAGCAACCAATCACCGATTCACATGTTAGGGTTTCTCTCCCTCTTTCTCCCTCCTTTCTCCTCTTTCCAAAAAATAAATAAAAACTAAATAACAAAAATGTTAAGTTTGCTGTGAGAGGATGAATCACTCATATAGCGGTTTGTCTAGGTGCCTACACAGTTTCTGACTCCTTTTCTTGTAAAGAGTCAAAGTTAAGGAAAGCTGTCTGGATGAAGACTGTGTCCTTAACCAAAGCCCAGGGACAGGAGGGAACAGTGAGTTTCTCCAAATAAATTCCCCAAGAGGGTGGGAAGAGAGGAGCCTGTGGTCTGGCTTCTACCTGGAACTGGCTGTTGGAGAAGGAATGGTGCTTTGGGAGCCCCCAGACTGTCAGTGCTGCGTTGTACCCCCAGGGGGCAGTCTGACAGCCCCAGGAAGTGCCTGGGGAAATGAGTCGAAAAGGCTCCCACACTGACCCCCCACTCCTGTGGTTCTGGGCACCCTTCTGTGAGCGTGGCCCTGGGAAGGAGCTGCCCTGGACTGGGCAGGAGTCCCCTGAAGGCCAGTCTCAGGCCGCAGCTGTGGTCCCGACCAACCACAACATGCTTCAGCCGCGGGACCTTGGCTTGGCCACCAGAGAACCTCTTTGTCTCCACTGGTAAATGTTACCTTCCCAGATTTAAAATGGACTTATCTCTGCAGTCATTTTCTCGTTACTATTCAGGAGTTTTCTCATATGTGCAATACATATTTTAAATTGTTAAAAGTGTCTACTGATACTCCTCTACCAGAAACGAGGAGGACCAGAGGATGTACCCTCATTCAGGTACATCTGCAAATCTCCCTATTCTCAAATTGTTCAATGTTTTAAATGTTTAGTGTACTCAAAAGAGCTTGCAACTGGAATAGTATATCTCATGCAACATTTTGCTTTTCTAGTTATTGACTTATCCTTAATTCTAACTAAATCCTTCAGCTTAGGGATGGAGGCAAACCCCCCGCCCCCTCAAAAATAACAAACTAAAAACCATTCTCCAATCAAAGCAGTGAGAGAATAGAGGCTCTTGTACTGGAGGGCAAAGAATTGTCCGTTTTGCTCAGCTTTGAGGAATGAAGGAAATACTTTATCAAAGTAGGGGCTGACCTCTGTGCCCTGGGACGGAAATATGACGTGCTGTACAGAGCAGGGGACGATCCCGGGGAGGTGGGTCAGGGTAGAGCTGTTTACTGCTGTGGCTCAGGAAATCCTGTGCTCTCAGGGCAGGAAAAGGGGGAGCAGGTTGAACCCCCAGGGCTGGCAGCGGGTCCTTACTCTTGGAAGGGGGGGCAGGCTGAGCAGAGGAAACCATGTGCACTCCTGTGAGGGGAGAGGAGGAAATCAGCTACCCCCAACCGCCAGGCTCAGGAGGGGAGATGGCTTTCCTTCCGAGATTACAGGAAGCTGGTTTGGACCTGTGCAGTGGTGTGCACAGGCAGACGAGGGACCAGGAGGCCGATAAAGCGCGTGGCTGGGCCCTGGCTCTGCCGGCTGTAATTCGCCCTCTGTGCAGTGGAAGAAGGGTCGGGGCTCGGAAAAGGGCCCGGGGCCCTGAGGGGAAAGTGGGAGCCTCCAGCGTTGGTTGGGGGGGGGCACCGTCGTCAGGACCGGACAGTTTAAAAATCACAGCTCTAGAAAACAACCACCCCTGCAGCGTGATACTGAAACAGGTTTTGCAGAAAGAAAATTGCACTCACTTGTACTTGCACTTTTTATGTATTGTTTTCTTTTAAATGTTTTATTGTTTATGCCGTTACAACTGTCCCACGTTTTCCCCCTTCGCTCCCCTCTGCCTAGCCCACCCCCCTACTTCCATAATCTGTCCCCACGCCGTTGTCACGTCCATGGGTCCTTCATGTGCATTCTTTGACTAGTCCCTTCACCTTTCTTCAGTCAGGCCCCACCTCCGCCTCCCCTCTTACGGCTGTCAGTCTGTTCCATGATTCCACGTCTCTGGTTCTGATTTGCTCAGTAGCTTATGTTGTTCATTAGATTCCTCTTGTAAGTGAGATCATACGGTATTTGTCTTCACTGACTGGCTTGTTTCTCTTAGCATAACAGTCTCCAGTTCCAACCATGCTGTCTCAAAGGGTAGGAGCTCCTTCTTTCTTTCTGCTGCATAGTATTCCATTGCGTGAATGTACCAACAGCTTTTTGATCCGCTCATCTACTGGTGGGCACTTGGCTGCTTCCAAATCTTGCCTATTGTAAATAGTGCTGCTGTGACCATGCGGGTGCCTACGTTCTTCTGAATTGGTGTCTTGGGATTCTTCGAGTATATTCCCAATAGTGGAATTGCTTCTTAAAGTTCAACTTGACAGCTACAGAATTTCAGACAGACACAAACCTGAGAACCCCGTTTTAAAGTGCTCCCAGGAAGGGCCGCGCCGTGACACCCATCTGGTTCAGGCCCGCTGAGTTGAGGTCTCCTGGTTCCAGAGGTCACCCTGTCTTCCCCCACAGCCTCACTGTCCATTCATTGCTGGACTCAGGTGAAACTCTTGCTTATTGAGTGACCAGTGGACTCCTGCAACCCCTCTGGGTTTGCAGCACACGTGCGAATGGAAAGCAGGCAGATGGCGCTGCCTCCCTCCCGTTCGTGATTTCATGACTGCATGCTCTTAACACACTACTTCATCTGAAACGCTAAAGGCGACGGGGACACCGAACGTTATTAATCACGTTCTGAGCCCTGAAGGACTGCTTACTGGAAAGTGTTTTGAGGAATTTACAGATGGGAAATGAAAGGCACCGCAAGTCTGCTGGCCCTCTGCCCCGTTTTTTCAAAGGTAGGAAATGCCCCCCGGTCGTTGTGAGATTGGCTCACCGCGCTATGAATGGCAGTGCATCCACGGGGTCAAGGGTCAGGGGAGTGGCGTGAACAAAGGCTGTGGGCGGTCACTGCCCCAAAGGCCCGTTTCAGGCACGATGTTCAAGTTGGCTTTCAGCGATGGGCTCTTGATCTGCCTGCCAAGAAGATGGGGCTAATTGCGTAGGAAAGTGTAGGAGGAAACTGATGGTAGCAGAACGTTTAACTGGACTCTGTAACAAGTGGAGTGTATGCGTGTCTGTGTTTAACCCTTGCAGCAGCCACCGTAGGTCAGGAGAATTAGTCGCCCCACCGTGCAGAGGAGGGAACAGCCTTAGATTAAGTAAACTTGCCCGGTGGCGCGGGCTTACTGAGAGGTTAAGGCAAATATCTGACACTGCCTTCTACGCTTTTATTCTCCTAAAATGATCCCCTCTTCTAGTAGGTGTCAGCTCCCTCTGTCTCTCTGTCTGTAGATACATATTTTTATTATACGTTTATTTAATGGGTATTTATACGTGTATGATTGACATTTAAAAAGTGGAGCTGGCCAGCGGCAGACAGCGAGGCTTCCCTGTGGGGTTTCAGGCGCTTTGGACTGAGGTGTGGAGAAAAGCTATTATGGAGTGCGATTGTCACGAAGTGCCATACTTAAGGCCTTCCCTGTGTGATGGCTGTCACCACCTTGCACTAATCAGCTGGAAGCAGAGTGTCCAGTTACCCTCTTTATCTTCACAAGCCCGTCAGCCCATGGGGCTCAGATAAAGCTTTATGTTGGTCCTCACTGTGAATGCTCAGGAATGCGGAGAATTCAAAGCAGGAAATTGCACCCTCAGCAACATTGTCTTTGAATGTTGACACTTGCTCAAGGTCAGGCCACCCCAAGGGCCACCATCATCATCGAGTGACCTGCGCGGGACCTTGTGCTTCTGGAGCTGGTTCAGGTCGGGGAAGTGATGAGGGCTCGGAAAACGCGCCCGGCTCGTGGGAGCAGGGCCAAATGGTTTTGTCATCTGTCCTCGTCTACGCTGTAGCTCTTGGCTTAATGGAAACGGGAGGTAAGAACCCAGCGGAAGCTCAGATGTACTCTTTGGAAAGTTGCAGAGAATAACACGCACACACAGCACGTAGGACCACCGTAAAGGTTTAACGAAGAAACACACTCAAACACGTAAAGCAAGAGCCGTGTCTGACAAACTGTGTGCACCGCGTGGCAGCCATTATTGCTGCTGTTTATTATTATCATCATTCATGTCCTGGTCTTAAATGTGTGTTACTTTCTGAATGACTTTATTGTTCATAGATTGTTAAAAGATAGAATGACCTGGGGGAAAATGCAGCCCTAAAGTTTCATTTGTTGAGCTACTCTTTTCTCCCCACGCTTTAATTTTCTCTCAGACTTTACTGCCCCCCTGCGTGTTGTCAGCAAGGGTGCCTCACTTCAAAGGACAGAGATAGTGTTATGCAGAGGACGATTAAACTGTCTTCCCTTGTTGTTGGTTTTAAATTTTATCATTTGTGAATAGGTAGTAACAGGTATTCTGTGACCAATTCAAGAGGCACAAGAGAATATACAGTGACAATTTAGTCTCCCCCCGACCCCGGACCTCAGGCATCCAAGTTTCCTTCCCCAGGGCCAGCCCGTTCTTGTGGGTGCTTTAGAGAGAACCCGCATGTATGCGCTCAGCCCACTCACACGTCTGCTGAAGGGGAGCGATAGCGTAGGGTTTGCAGGATCCTGTTCCTTCCTTGCTACACTCCGTGATGTACAATATTCCATAGCTGAGTATATACTAATGCCCAATGTTTTAAATGACTGTATAATATTCCCTAGTATGTCTTTCCTCTAGTTTATAGTCCAGTGCCTTTTTAATGGATATTTTGATTTTTTTATTACAAATAATGCAGCAATGGTATACTTGTTCTTTAATCGTGGTCGTTTAAATATTAAATATTTTATAGACCTGTTTTTTTGTTTTTATTTTAAATAGATATGAGGCTGGGAGCCCACCTTATTTTTTAACCAGGCACAATGCATTGAATAACTACCTTTTCCCCAATAATTTGAAATATGCTTTCATCGTATACTCAGTTCTCCCACGTGTTCAGACAGCGAGCCCTACACTTGCGCGTGTGGACTCTGCCCTCTGTCTGGCTTTGAAGCCTGGAGGCCCCACTAACTAATGGTTCATGCGTGAACAAATTTTTTATTCTTTTTGCCTCAACTTTCTCATCTAATGAGTGAGAATGACGGTAGTAACAATTCCATAATATTACTGATAGCATAATGAAAAGCAAACATTGCACAAACCTTAAAATATTGCCCGATACGGTCATCCCTTGATATCTCAGGAGATTGTCTCCAACACCCCCATGGATACCCAAATCCGTGGATGCTCGAGTCCCTTATATAAAATGCTGGAGTATTTGCATATAATCTGGACACCTCCTCCCATATACTTTAAACCATCTCTAGATTACTCACAATACCTGATACAATGTAAATAGTTCTTACACTGTGTTGTTTAGGGAATAATGACCAAAAAAGGCTGTACATGTTCAGGACAGACACAACCTAGATCAAACTCCGTGGTACACGTCGGCAACCGTGTGACTTTCAAAAAATATATTTTTTATCCTTGGCTGAATCTGCTGATCCGGAATCTTCAGATATGGAGGACTGACTGTATATAATAAAGACTAAATGACATTGACTATTACTGTTTCTCTATTTATTAGTATTTCTGGCCTTTGTAATAGTTTTCCATTGCTCTTTCTACTCTTCATGGGCGATGAATCTAGTATTCATGAATCGATTGACGGAGACATGAATTGACCCGATACTTTTATTTTTTTTCTGGCGTAAGGGCTTTCTGTGCATTTTAAATTTCTGTTTAATCCCTTTTCTCCTTTTCGTGTGGTATCTTTGAAGGAGTTAAATTCTTTCTGGAGCAGCTATTTGTAAAGATTCATGCGGAAAAGAATCAACGTCATGTTTTAGGCTGGTGGGAATTCTTCTGACTACTCAGGATTGTGTGTGCAAGGGAGCCGCTGCAGCCTTCCATCCCTCTGTCTAGCTGAATTCAGTGTTTTGCCTCCTCGTTTAATGGACAGACTGGCTCCCGCAAAGTGGCTCGTCTGTGATTTCTTATTCAGTCTTGCCTCCCATGCTTCCTGAAGCTACTGAGCGGGACACCTCTACTTCTTTCTTCAAATAAGAGGTAGTTGGTTTCGTCCCTGCGAGGGACAAACCTCATAAAACTGTGCTCTGCCAGTTTGCTGAGGTCCGTGTCCATGAGCATTCCTGCCTGCTCCCTTGATTTTTACTGCGTTTGCCAGCTCTTCGTATGATTGCCGATGTCTCCTAGTCTGTCATGGATCGAGCTTGCCTTTCCGTTTCTTCTCCTTGTTGTTTGACTCTACTGATTTTCTACAGTTCCGGTGGTGCTTTAGATGACCAGTGTTGAAAGGACCCGGAGCGTCATTACCGTTAATGATTTTAAAAACCTTTTCTTCCTCTCTCAGATATCTCCGCAACGACAGCAAAAATGGAGGCATCTTTTCGTTGTTAAGTGGTTCGATGATGAGGGCAGAAAGCCAGCTGGGATCCCCGAAATTTTAGTTAGAACCTCTCAAAGAGTCAGTTTTCATGTAGGAGCAGTAGGAAAACAAAGAAAGAAGGAGCCGATGACGATGGGCGCACATCGGTATATATTCAATATTTACAGGTGACTTTGCATCCAGTGGGACTAGGATTTGTTCTGATTGTCAGTCTGTCCTGTACCATTTTTGTTGTGCTATACCATCTTTAACCATATTTTGATTACTCATCTATCCAACACAACGTAGACATATGCTAATTGTCTGAATACTTTAGCCAGTGAGGACAGACAATTTGAAAGGGTTCTTGATTTTTCCACACTGACTGAATTAACCAGGTAATTGCCATATATCCAAAGTATCACCTGATGCTGACACTAGTTTTTCTATTTATTCCTCTTGTTTCTTTGACTTTACAGACAAATTAACTCTGTGGTGGCATTGCCTCTTAACCAAATATTTCATTTATGAATAGGACCCTCTGATTCATATTTTCTATATTGCCAAAGCAATGTTTATATACAAACAGTAAACTGGACTGTTTATGCAAGACAGCCAGCCCGGCTGGTCATGATTTCAGGAGAGCCTTTCTCAGGATATGAAAGCTCTAGTGTCTGAGATCAACACAATCTTTCAGAAGCCATCAACAGCCGCCAAAAACCCTTTCAGTCCAGCCAAATCTACCAGTGTAGGTCCTTTTGTCCACCAAGGATTAAAGAAACAAATACGCAAACACAAACACCCTATTGAATCATATCCCTGAGCTGTGTTAAGTCAACCTCTGTTGGGGAAATTATGAGAATTGCAACGGCCTTCCAGTGAATTTCGTCGTCCTCCAATGTTCACATGGAATGCTTCCATCCTGCTCCCCCCACTGCAAGACTGGCTTAATTCCCATCTCAGGTGGTACAATTCTCCAGCGCCATCATCAAGCTCCCGTGTGATGACCACCCGCCACGTTCCAGGAGCTGGGATTCCCACGCCTTACCTCATGTAATCCTCAGGACAACTCTGCTAAGATGGAACCATTGCTAACCCAATTCATGGAATGTGAGTTTCCCACATAAGGAGATTGGAGACGAGAGAAGCTGAACACGTCGCATGGTACCGTACAGCGACCCTGGGCCATCTGACTCCGCGCAGCAGTGCTGTCTTCCAGACACTCGTCCTCCACTTTGGGCTCCTGTCATTTCCAACCTGACTTGCTTGTCCCAGTGGTTTCCATCCTGGCTGCACGTTACAGTCACCTGTTCAACTTTTAAATGATATTAATTTCCAGAGACACTAATTTAAGCAATTTGGATGGGGCTCAGATTGGTATTTTAAACAGTTCCCAGAGTTAAGAACCATGGCATTAACCATACAATTTTTTAAAAATTACATTTATTGGGTGACAATGGTTGATAAAATTATATAGGTTTCAAGTGATATGTGATCTGTATATTGCATTGTGCGTTTGCCACCTAAAGCCAAACCTCCTTTTGTCACCACACATTTGACCCCCTTTACCCATTACTACCCTCCACCCCCATTCCCTCTGGTAATCACCATACTGTTGTCTGTGTATGTGAGTGTTTGGATCTTGAGAATATCAGATTAAGCAAAATAAGTCAGGCAGAAGAAAGTCAAGAACCGTATGATTTCAGTCATACACGGATATAAAACTGAAAGCAACACATACACCACACTTTTAAATGAGAAGACCTGCATGCCTAACATGATTTATGTATGGTTGGGTCGCCAACAAGCACCCGTTAATTCACATCGATAAGTGAATTAGAAGACGATAGATTGTTATCTGATTTATTTGGTAGAGTTTGTAGTACAGCTGCGTACACTGAAAAGTAAATGCCTTAAATTAGCAACTTCTCTTCTAATAATAATAAGACATTATTTGATTTTTCATTCCCACTGTCTCATGAGTGCATAGGAGAGGTTTCTTGAGGCTCCGAGATGTGGAATGACATTATCGTTCTGACACAGAATAGGACATACGCTGGCATAGTCTCTTGTTTGAAAATTTTCTCAGATTTAATTTTAAATATGGCAATTGCAGATGGAGATAAACTCTTTTCATTCCACAATAGTTTTAAAGATCGTAAAAGTGGTTCTGAGACCAAAACGTTGGAGAAGTCCACCTTAAATGATGCTTCAGAGGCTCAGGGAAGTAAATACTCGTTTAGAAATTGCAAAGATTACACTGCACTCACAGTAGGGTCTGAAATCACTAAAATTCTTCCTCCTCAACATGCAGTTTGTGGACCTGGGAGCATGCGGAAAATGCAGAACCATACGGTCACCACTGGCTTCCCAAATCAGAACTTTTTAATTTAAAAAGGCCCCCACATTCTTTACATGGACATTATTAATCCGAGAAGCACTGATTGTCCAAGCAGTTGCCCCACATCATTTATATCCCAGGTAACAGAACGCCGGCTTGTTTTTTCCTTTCACTTCGAACCTTATGGCATTGTTTCCTTTACTCCTGTATGGACAGTCTTAACAAGTATTAGCATCTCAAATTACAGAAGGAGAAATGGAGAAACAAAAAGGTGGAGAGGCCTGACCGTGTGCCCGAGTGAAGTCAAATGCCAAACTGGGCACAAAGTGCAGAGCGGCTGGCTCACGCACGGGTGCACCTGCCACGAAAGGACAGGGACAGAAGCCTCCAACAGCAATGCGGAAACTCCCATTTAAACAGGACCTCGAGCTTTGTCATCATAAAAGCCTTAAGAACATCTCCAAATATGAAATACATGCATTTGATGATAAGCACGTTTAAAAGCTTCCTTCTCAGTCCCCCGCCGTAGGACTCTATGCTTCAGTTTACTGAAATCGTGATTATTTTATATTAAAATTTTGGCTTATATGTCTTTTGCCCAAGCTAGATCCTCATTCTTAAGACCAAGGACTATGTCTTAATTTTCTTTCCCTTTGGCTGTTTACCCCATACTGGGCATGTAGAAAGTGCTCGGTAAACACTGTCTTAGTCAGGTCAGGCTGTCAGAACAAAATACCATAGACCAGGGTGGGGCTTAAACAACAGGCATTTATTTTCCCACAGTTCTAGAGGCTGGAAGTCCAAGATCGAGGCGCCAGCAGGGCTGGTTTCTGATGATGGGTTCCTTCCTGGTTTATAGACTGGCCTCCCTTTTGCTGTGGCCTTACGTGTCAGAGATAGAGAGAGAAAGTTCTCCACTGTTTCTTCTCATAAGGGTAGCTAACCCCATCATGAGCTGCCCACTTTCATGACCTCATCTAAACCTAATGATCTCCCAAGTTTCCATCTTCAAATTACATTGGGGTTTAGGGCTTCAACATGCGAATTTTGGGAGACGAGAGCATTCAACCCGTAACAAATATATATTGAAGAAATGAGGTAAAATGGATAAAAAGAGAGTAGATTCCAAGAACAGCTAATTAAAATGCAACTGAAAAGTTATGCAAATTTCTGGAAAGATAGGTTGCTACAAAACTGAGATCTATCACTTGGGTTTGATCCCAAGAAAACTGTAGGGGTTCACCTAGCTTTTGCCTTTCAAAGTTGTTTCCTTCCTGATTCTAATCTCCAAAGTCCCCAAATCAATAGTTTGCCAAAGTATTCATCCGAAGTGTTTTTATTATATTTAGTGAATGACTAAATATCCCAAACAATTTCACTTTTACTTAGAAAATCTTTTCTTAGAAAATTCTGACATAGCATATAGTGTGGAAAGCAGCAGAAGTATTAATGAAAGGGCCGTGTAAAGAATATGTTGTAAATTACCTCTGCTTTCGGCACTGTTACAACTCATCCATAGCTCCTATATTGTAACTCATTCTTCCTCACTATCCGTGTTCCATTTCAACACTCATGAAATGAATGTTTATTTTTTGAGATTTAGCTAGCATCATAAAATTTTCTCATGCTCCTTATTTTTTCCCACAAACTCATGCTTTATTAGTTCTTTTTCTTCGATGAATTGCATTTTTACACAACTCCGATCTAAATCTTTGGTTTTTCTTACTCATTAGATGGACTAAAATAAATTCGTTACGTAGATTGAATTGACTGGACCAAGTGCACAAATACCAACAGAGCATTTTTTCTCACTAAGTAGGGTTGAATCAACTGGGCTGGGCCCTGGGTTCTGGCCAATTCCTTTTAGACAGAGTAGTGCAATGGATGAAGCCACACTCATGACCCTAACTTCTGCTATACTACTTACCCATGAGCACTTTCATTATAAAACGTTTTTTACTAAGAGTGATACTAGCAAGATGGGAGCTAGCATCTCCATATCCTGTTTCCTCTACAGAAACACCAAATAAACAACAACAGGCTGGCTAAAGTCACCTTCTAGGGGCTCCGAAAACCCGTTAAAGATCTACAGTAACCAAGCAAAAGCCCAATCAAGAAAAGGCCATGGTCAGCGTGGGATGAAATTTTGTGGCATTTTTTTACTCATCTATGCCTCTCTCCCTCCTCAACATGCCCCACTCATGAAGAAGTTGCTCATTTTTTATTTTTCTCCCTCAGAAGGGAAAGAGCTGGATAGGACTTGTTTGCAGTGTTCTGGCCTGTCTGTGGGCTGCCTGAGGGAGTGTTTTCTGTCTGCCTTACTTAGAGCTCAAGGAAACAGTGACATAGTTTGGGTCTCAGGCTGGAAGCTATAAAAGGCAGTGGCATGTGCGCTGGGTGGGTCAGTTGGTTGGGGGGTTGTCCCATGCACCAAAGGGTTGTGGGTTTGATCCCTAGTCCGGGCACATACCTAGGTTGTGGGTTCAATTCCCCCATAGGAGTGTGTACTAGAGGCAACCAATCAATGTTTCTCTCTCACATGGATGTCTCTCTGTCTCTCTCACTCTCTCTCTCTCTCCCTCTCTCTTGGGGAAGGTAAAAAAGTTTTGGAGATGTGCGGTAATTAATGACTGCACAACCATATGGTGTTCTTAATGCCACAGATCTGTACACTTAAAAACGATTAAAATGGTACATTTGTGCTACGTATACTTACCACAAAAAGTAATACTATCCCCAGAAGGAGTTGAAGCTCAAAAAAAAATGTTTTAGGTCATGTGACCCACCAATTTCCTTTTTTTTCCCATCGATCCCCTTCTGGGTCCCCCTTCCCCTGATTGCCAGGAACCCAGTGTCACCTGAGGATTTCTCTTCTCGGCTCTACTGCTACAGCTGCTGCTTTCCTAATGTATTTCTGGAGTTACTCTCGTCTTTTGGTGGCTAACATTATTTACAAAAGGATGCATTTGTATTAAATCATTCAAGTCCTTGAATGTTCCAAAATGTCTCCATTTTGTCCTTAGTTGACTTGCAGCTCAGTTTTCCTCAGAACATTCAAGGCGTTTCTCCGTTTGCTTCAGACATCCAAGTCAATGCTTTCTCGTTGAGTCATTATACCTTTGTTCTTATATACTTCGGCCTCTACATATGATCTCTATCTTTCACGTTTTATTGGATCTTCAAAGATTCGTAAAATTAATAAGACACCTGGTGAGTGCCGCTCACTGATGTCTTCACCCCTTGTTTATGTACTGAGTCTGAGCCTTTAGTCCTTGCTGTTCCCAGGAAATGGCTGGAACTCCAGAGCAACCCTGCCAGCCTGAAGAGAGGGTTGCAAGATTGTCCATAGTCTTCAGTTTTTCCCGATTTTCTGTTTCATTCCAAAATAGGTTTGGAATTGGACTCACTATTTCTATTCTTCAAAGATAAAACTGTACATTCCCAGAAGAGAAAAACATCGAGTAAATAAAAACCCCTATGTGTTGGAAGACTTAAGTTGTTTGCTAGTATGTATCACCTTCAAATTTTCATTATAAACCGTTAATCATTAAACGCGAGTTGGTCTGCGCAGAGACCAGCTCCTTCTGCCTCCCACAGCGTGACACTGAGTGTGACGAAAGCGTAGTTCCAATTTCGTTTCACTTTTCTGCCTTGTTTACTTTGTGCCTTTATATGTGTTCCCACCTAAGTGTTTTCCGTTCTTCAATAAATATTTAGTGCCCTGACCTGTATTCGGATGTGTGCACGATCAGCATCGCCTGCAGTTAAACCCGCTGCACTTTGCAACAAATGGCAGGAATTGACCCTGATATTTTTTCCAGGAGGACAAATTCATAAATATGAAAACAGAAAAGACAATCTGCACAAGGTAGCAAATGACGCAGCGCAGCTTCTGTCGTGGGACGAAGGCAATGCACAAGGCTGGCATTTTTATGAAAAGTACACTAAATGGTATAATGCCGCAAACGAGCGCGGATAATGGGAGCCTGGAGCTTCTCTCGGTGCTGGCAGTTGGAATGCGTCGCAGCCCTCCTGCACTTCGCCTGCAGTGGGCTTTTTCCACAACAGCCCAGCATTCTAGAGAGAGCTCCCGGGTACAGCTGCCACTTCTGCTGTGCCATAGGTGCTTCGTGTGGGACGGAAGAAGACCAACCTTATTTATTTTTTTCTTTCTCGTAAAGAGAGAGTTCGAGAAAACACAGATGAAGGAAAACCTATGAATAACAACAACAAAAGCAAAGCCACTCTCTGACCTTCCTGACTTGGGAAATGTCTTTACCGGAGCAGTGAACTATTAGACCAGCAGGTTGGTTGGCGTTTCACCATGCTTTTTTTTTTTTTTTTTAACCTCCTGACTTACCCTTTGACAAACATAGAAAGGCGACATGGTTAAGGAGGCGAATGAAAGTACTGGATAATGTGCCAGTGAAGACACAGGTGTGGTGTCTACAGCTCCGGATTTTCCCCAGGGACGCTCGGAGGCCACAGGGCCCCACTCAGTGGCAGCCACTCCTCCAGTTCCGCCTCTTCTTGCAGCAGTCCTGGCTGTCTCGGTGTGTCCCCCCGCCCCGCCACCATGTGTTGGTACCTCCACCACTCACTTTGTCTCCGAAATGCACACCCTCCTCACCTTTCTCTGCCGAACTTAGTGGAGAGAGGACCTAACACACCAGCTGCCCTGATGCACGCCACTCCCCTTGCAAAGCTCCTCTTAAAACGCGTTCAGTGCATAAAGGGAAGATGCGTGCAAAGAACCAGGTGACCAGCACGAGGTGTCCCTGTGTGACAAGCATGGCACAGGCACTGTGTGTCCACGTGAAATTTTGTCCTTCTGAATGACTCTCTGAGGCAGGCGTGATCATCTCTTGGGGAGGCTGGAGGTTTCTCTCCAGGTCCCTTGAAGGCCCACAACCTGGCCCTTGGGACAGTGTCCAACAAACTTGCAAGGCCTGTGGTTTTTGGCTCCCAACCAAAAGCCATCTATTGACTTCATTTCTTACCCAGCACCCCCTGCTGCTCAGGGGTCACCACCAAGGAAGGGCACACTGGGCTTGCTGTTACTCGAGAAGATAAGTTTCAGATGACAGTCTCTGGGGAGCCCGGCCAGGAGACAGGGGAGAGTACTTTTCCTCCCCCACACCTTAGTCTTATGTCATCCCCCCTAATATTCCCACCCCCTGACCTCTGGTGGCTGATGACTTTGGGGCTTCTAAGAGGGTTGGATCAGAGTCCTCAAAAGCAGGTCTTTTCCATTAAAATGGAAATGCTAATTCTGTTAAATGAAGGTTGGGGAGCAAAGAACATTTGAAGGGTGGCTGTGAGGCCATGGTAGGCAGGTGTTCATATTCTTCCAATAATCTCAAGTTGTTTGTTGACTGTAACCCAGTGGATGTTTGTATGACAGCGATGATTCTGTAGTTGTGAGTCCCAGCCCAAAGCCAATCCCCCCTCACCCCACACTGCCAGTGTCACTTGTCATCTTGCTTACGAGCAATGAGGCAATGAGTAAAAGTAGAAGGAACTATGTCACAAAAATTTTTTTGGGGGGGGCAGAAGCACCAGTACCCCATCTTTTGTGTTCATGTAACAAGATGTCACACTCCGGGGAGACAGACGACTCCCCGTTTTGCACTCATCTGCCACGCGGTCTCAGCTTTTGGCAATCCCAAAGAACACAGCTCCCGCGTGCCAGCTGGCGGCGGGCAGAGGCAGGAAAGGTTGCACCTTGGTCAGCCCAGGCTGCTGCAACACCACACCAAAGGCTGGGGGCTTAGGCATGAAACACTTATTCCTCACGGCCCTGGGGGCTGGAAGCCCGAGATCAGGGTGCCGGTGGATTCGGTCCCGGTGAGGGCCTCTTCCTCGTGAAGAGCTCATGTGGTGGAGAGACAGAGGAAGCGAGCTCTCTGGTCCCTTCTTATAATGACACCAGTGCCGCCATGGGGGATTGCCCCTCAGGACATAGTCATTTCCCAATAGCTCCAACTCTGTATCCCATTATGCTGAGGATTAGGGGTTCAGCATAGGAACTTGAGCGGGATGCAAACGTTCAGTGACTAGCAGGTAGGGTCGCTCCGGGAGAGGCCGCTGCAGAACCTGGCCCAGGGATGGGTGGGTGGTGGTCGTGACTGCGGTAACCCTCAGAGAGGCCATGGGAGACGGCTGCACAGTGGCTACAGGTGACAGGGCTGAGAAGTCTGCCTTTTCACCCAGACTCCGTTACTGCCCTAGCCTTACCTGAAAAATGGTAAATTCAATTTTGTTTCCCCAGAAGGGACAGGTCCGCATCTTTCGGGGGCTGCCCAAAGTCTGAAATATTCATGGCTTGAACTTCCTTTCCTGCGGCACAGCACGTGGGGGATCAGCTGTAAGGATACTTCGTTCATTGCCAGGACACTTTCTGACTTTACTAAACACTTATCTGATCAGCAGACAAGTGTTTGGTGACGTGCCTCGTGTCATAGCGGGTTCAAAGTATGGGACGTGTTCCCCATCGTCAAAGGTTTGGCAATCTGGCTTGTCTAAGAAAACCAGGGAGTAAATGACAGCTAAAGAGAGAGTGTTAACAAAAACTAACTCTTCTTTCTTTTCCCATCTCGGACTTTGAGTACCCTCCATGTAGTCGTCTCTGCAAACTTTTCTCCTTTTTGTTCTTTTCTCCTGTCTCTTACTCGCTTACCCTGTATCGTCACTGCGTAATCTAGGTATTTTCATCCTTTTTTACAACTCTTGTTTGGCCTCCAAACCTTCCTCTCTGTATCCCCTTCGACAAGTTACTTAACCTTGTTGTACCTCCGTTCATTTGCACTACAGAGTGGCCGCCTCCATCCACAAAGTTTTCTCCCCATGGTTTGTTTCAGTTACCTGTGGTCAGCTGTGGTCTAAAAATAGTAAAGGCAAAATTCCAGAACTGAATGACTTGTAGGTTTAAATTTCACACCGTTCTGAGTAGCTCGATGGACTCTCTCACTGTCCTGCTCCATCCCGTCTGGTGTGCGACTCATCCCTTTGTCCAGCATGTCCACCCTCTGGACACTTCTGCCCATTAGTCACTTAACCATCATCTCTGTTATCAGGTCAACTGTCATAGGATCAGTACTTATGGTCCAATAACCCTGATTTTACTTAATAATGGCCCTAGATCTATTTGAAGAACTTTCATTATAGTATATTGTTATACTTGCTCTATGTTATTATTATAACTTGTTGTTCGTCTCTTACTATACTTAGTTTATAAATTAAAGTGTGTCATAGGTATGTTACGTATAGGAACAAACAGTATATATATATGTATATGTATATATATGTGTGTATATATATACACACACACACACACACACACAACTGTGTGCCACAACTGTGTGTGTGTGTGTGTGTATTTATTTCCCTTCTAGCTATAGTTTCAGGCATCCTCTGGAGGGTGTTGGAATGCAACTCCCATAGATAAGGCAGGACAGCTCTATATAATGGGAGTAAGAAAAGTGTTCTTATAAACCTCGTTGTGAATATTAGATGAGAAAATCAATGTGAAGAGCTTAGCCTGGTTCCGGGTGCTTGTTAAACAGTCAGTACCTGTTAGCTAATGTCTTTAAATTGGAATGACCCTTAATTGCTACCATCACCACTTTGTTTGGCCATGGTGAGCATCATGGCCACTGCTCTCACCTCCACACTTCACAGTGGCCGGCGCCACAGGTTAAGGGCAGAAACTGAAGTGGCAGCTGCAGCAATGGGACTCCTTTGTTTGGGGAACTTTCTCTCCTGCTGCTGGTTGTTGGACTGATTCGGAATCACGAAGGAAGGGAGGGGAGGGGGCCCAGATCCGTGGCACAGATTCTCGTAGACACTGACTGCAGTTTTGGCTACCATCCTAAGTGGCCACTGGTCATCACAGACGTGCCTTTGAAAGTGAGGGTACCACAGCTGGAAAAATTTCCTTTCAGCGATATTAATATTAAATAGTAAATTGTGTGTTGCTTTTGGGCACTTTTAAAGCACTTTCACATATAGTTACTCACCCTGTTTTACAGGTGAGAAAACCAAGACCCCAAGACTTGGCTTGCCCCCCCAAACAGCAGAACCGAAGCATGATTTTAAAATCTATACTAGAAAACTGTCCCCTGTGACACTACGGCCTTTTCTTTAATATCATGCGCCAGCAGATGTCACCCCCTTCTCATGGCTCTTTCCTTTCACCTGAAGTATTCTCTCCTTTTCTTTTGGGCAGAGTTACCTCGCCTATTATCGATACTACTTAAGGAAGACTTACCAGTAATTGGAGACTTGGTCACCTATCTTCTTTTAATTCAGGGATAACAAAAAATATATTCTCTGAAAATCAATACTTCAGTGTGAAAATACGTGATGTCCACCAAAAAGAGCCGTGTTCCTTTTAAGAGGTGTGGTGAGCGAAGTGAGCAGTGGATTGTTCGGCTCTGACAACCCTTTGAGCACTTACTGGGGGCTCATTTTCATAATGTCCCCACTACTCATTTTGCAGTTATGTTGATGGTAAGAATATAAATATCAATTAATAATGAAAACGTTTCTATAGGTATAGGCGTGTACACACACATGCATATTCACATACTTTTATACACAAGAAAAATACAAATGGATCCAATACAATGATGACACTCTAATTTTTTTTTTTGCTGTTCTAGACAAATGTTGGCTTTTTATTGCACTTTGAGGCTGACTTCTTTTGTACTGTAGGGAGCATCTCTAGGGTATGCCGCTCAGCATCATAATTTCTATCACAACGAAATTATTCTGATCGCCATCTGCCAGGCATTGTGATTTCAATTGTTCGAGGAACACGGTGCCGTTCGGATACTGTTCAAAAGAGCTAATATTCAGAGCAGGAATTTCCGCAAAAGGCACTTGCCCACAGTGTAGTGAAGGAAAAATGGAAGCAGAAGCAGGATAATAGCTACTTGGCAGAGGGGAACCCAAACACCGTGGGGGTGGCAGCGGAGAGCTCAAACGCGGGTGGGAAGACAGCGTTCTTGGGGCCAGTCCTTGCCGACCGGCGGTGTGGCCTTGACGGCTCGGAGGCTCACGGAAAATCAAAACAGCGAAGGGGCTTTTGTCAAATTTTCAGAGTTTCTGTGGGACATTTTAGCATAAGCTCCCTGGTGTTCAGGGTCAGAATGCCCACCCCGTGAGCCGGGTTCTTTTTAAGCCTCCGCACAGCTTTTCGCTTGGTGGGGCTCCCGGGCTCTGGGTTTCTGCGTCCAAGCGCACTGCCCGCTGCTTCAGCCGAAGACGCGGGCGGACTTGGTCCAACGACTCCGGGAGCTGAGCTCGAGGAGCTACTGTGGTTAAAAGGACAAAGCGTGAAGGAGAGCCGATCGGGAAGACGGACTCGTGGCATCCGCCCCCACTGAGACCGGCTCCCGAGCTCGTGACTCCGCTGGAGCTGAAGTGACCCACTTTGGGATGGGAGGGCAGTTCCCTATGAGTCAGTTGCTTCTCTTTTTTGTTGTTTTTCTATGAAGAAAATAAAGCAGGATTTCTCAACCTTGGCACTGGTGGCATTTGGGACCACATCATTCTTTGTTGCCGGGGGTGGGGGAGGGGTGTGTTATCCTGTGCGTTATACAACTTTTAGCAGCATCCCTGGCCTCTACCCACTAGATGTCAGTAGTAGCCCCCTAGTTGTGACAA
>PVJD01016732.1:0-19960 GCA_004026545.1 Mormoops blainvillei
GATCACCCTGATAAGTCTGGCACCCATGACGCCACACGGTTGTGATGAAATGATAGACTCTATTTCCTATGCAATTCCTTATATCCCATGACTGTTCCTGGTAAGTGGCGACTTGCACATCTTAATCCCTACCACCTTCTCACCCATCCCCCCAAGCTCCTCCCATCCAACAACCGTCCAATTGGTCTCTGTACCTATGAGTTTGTTTCTCTTTTGTTTATTCATTCATTTTGTTTTTAGAGTCGACATATAAGTGAAATCAAGTGATATTAGTCTTCCCTTCTCTGACTTACTTCACCTAGCATAATACCCTAGGTCCATCCACGCTATTGCAAAAGGCAAGATTTCCTTTATTTTAATGTGGCTGAGTAATATTCCATTGTGTATATGTCCCACATCTTTTTCCTTTGCTAAAGCATTTTATTTTTATTTTTAAGCATATTTTATTGTTGTTATGCTATTACATTTGTCCCAATTTTTGTTCCTTTTTCCCCCCTCCCCCGGTACCCCTATTCCTTCCAGCAATCCCCCCACTTAGTTCATGTCCATGGGTCATGTGTGTAACTTTTTTGGCTTCTCCCTTTCCTACACTATTCTTTTTTTTTTTTTAAGAGTTTATTCATTTTATCTTTAGATAGAGGAGAAGGGAGGGAGAAAGAGAGGGAGAGAAACATCAATGTGTGGTTGCCTCTCATGCAGCCCTGACTAGGGACCTGGCCTGCAACCCAGGCATGTGCCCTAGACTTAGAATCGAACCAGCAACCCTTTGGTTCACAGGCCAGTGCTCAATCCACTGAGCCACACCAACCAGGACTATTCCTATTGATTATGCTTCTTGATCCCTGTACCACTTCCCCCTTCCTTCCCTTTCCCCTTCCCCTCTGACAGTCCTCCAAGTTATCCCCATATCTATGATTCTGTTCCTGTTCTAGTTGTTTGCTTCGTTTGTTTTTGGTTTGGGTTTGTTTTTTTTAATTCAGTTATTGATAGTTGTGAGTTTGTTGTCATTTTAACGTTCATAGTTTTGATCTTCTTTTCCTTAAATAAGCCCCTTTAACATTTCAAATAATAAGGGCTTGGTGATGATGAATTCATTTAGCTTTACCTTCTCTGGGATGCTCTTTATCTGCCCTCCCAATCTGAATGATAGCTTTACTGGATAGAGTCATCTAGGTTGTAGGTCCTTGCTTTTCATCACTTTGAATACTTCTTGCCAGTCCCTTCTTGCCCGCAAAGTTTCTTTTGAGAAATCAGCCGATAGTCTTATGGGAACTCCTTTGTAGGTAACGCTCTGCTTTTCTCTTGCTGCTTGTAAGATTCTCTCTTTATCTTTAACTTTTGGCATTTTAATTATGATGTGTCTTGATGTGGTCCTCTTTGGGACAAATTTGATTGGTACTCTCTGTGCTTCCTGGACTTGCATGTCTATTCCCTTAGCCAAATTAGGGAAGTTTCCTTTCATTATTTTTTCCAAATAGATTTACAATTTCTTGTCCTTTCTCCTCTCCTTCTGGCGCCCCTATGATGTGAATGTCAGCCCTCTTGAAGTTGTCCCAGAGGCTGTTTATACTACCCTCATTTTTTTTGGATTCTTTTTTCTTCCTGTTATTCTGATTGGTTGTCTGTTGCTTCCTTATGTTCTAAATCATTGATTTGATTCTCAGCTTCATCCACTCTACTGTTGTTTCCCTATAAAATGTTCTTTATTTCAATTAGTGAATCCTTCGTTTCTGACTGGATCTTTTTTATGTTGCTGAGGTCCTCACTAAGTTCCTTGAGCATCCTTATAACCAGTGTTTTGAATTCTGCATCTGATAGATTACTTATCTCCATTTCATTTAGCTCTGTTTCTGGAGTTTTGATCTCTTCTTATTCGAGCCATGTTTCTTTGTCTCCTCATTTTGGTAGCCTCCCTGTTTGTTTCTATGTGTTAGGTAGAGCTGCTTCGACACCATGTCTTGGTAGTGTGGTCTAATGTAGTTGGTGTCCTGTAGGATCCAGTGGCACGGCCTCCCCTATCACCCAAGATGGGTACTCAAGGTATGCCCTTTGTGTGGGCTGAGTATACCCTCCTCTTGGAGTTGAGCCTTGATGGCTGTCGGCAGGTCAGTGGAAGGCATTTACCCAGGCCAGTCAGCTGCAAGGACTGACTGTGTCCACTGACCACCAACCTTCACCATCCATGGAGGATCAGCTGTGCAGGGGTGGGGTGGTGGTGCTCCGATGTGGTCTGTAGGCTGGCCCTGGGGTTTCCCGGGTGGTGCAGGCCAAGGCCAGCCCCCACCTATGTTTTGCCGGGGGCCACTCTACCTGAGCTATAAAACTAGCTGAGGAGGCTGCTACCTGTGCTGGGCTGGGAGATTCCCAGGCGAAGCCCAGCTGTGAATCTAGGCTGGCTGCTGCTAGTGCCGGGCCTGGGGCTCACTGAGGCCAGCTGCTGCTTGTTTGAGAGGATTTAGGAAGTGGAAGCATAAAAAGCAGCTTGGGTGGGCCCATAAATTGGGTGGGGTGGAGTCTCTGGGGATCTCCAAGGTGGGTCAAATGGTGTTAGCCAGGTTGATGGAGTCTCAGATTTAGCACCAGCCTGCCGGCTCCATGGCTCCATGGCGGGGGGCAGGGGGGTCAGAAAAGTGACAACGGCCTCTGCTCACCCCGATGCGAGGCACTTCGACCTCTCCCCGTGCACCACTGATGCCCTTCGAGCTGCCACCCCAGCACTGGAGCTCAGAGGGAGTGAGTCTGAGTAGGTGAGTCCATGTGTGGATACTTGAAGAGGAACTGCTTGGGGATCCAGCGATTTCTTCCACCGACTCAATCCCCCCTGGTTTTTGCAGCCAAAAGTTACGAGGACTTATCTTCCTGGCACTGGAGCCCTGGGCTGGGGGCCCTGGTGTGGGGCTGGGCCTGTTCCCTCCTGAGATATCCCTCCCGACTTTTTATCCACCACATGGGGGTGAGGGGCCAGCCCATTCCACCTCTGCTCCCCTCCCACTAGTCTCAATGGCTGTGATTTCTTTCATTCCATAGTTGTTAGACTTCCATTCAGCTCCATTTCTGATGGTTCGTAGCAATGGTTGTTCTATATATTAGTTGTAATTTTGATGTGGTCGTGCGCAGAGGCGAGCCGTGTCTGCCCATGCCGCCATCTTGATCAGACTCTCATCTTCTTTATCCATTTGTCTGTCAGTGAACACTCAGGTCACTTCCATATCTTTCCTACTGTAAATAATGTTACAATGAACAGAGGGTCCGTGTGTATTTTTGAATTGGTGTTTTGGATTTCTTCAAATACGTACCCAAGAGTGGGAGGGCTGGGCCATACGGCAGTTCTATGTTTAATTGTTTGAGGGGGGGAAACTCCATGCTGTTTTCCACAGTGGCTGTGCCAACTTACAGTCCCAACAGGGCATGAGGGTTCCCTTTCCCCCACATCTTTGCCAACATTTGTTTGTTGATTTATTGATGGCAGCCATTCAAACAGGTGTGTAGACACCAGTTCTGAATTGACACTGACTCTGGGGTCGGCAACACTACTGTGGCTTTCCCCACCACAGCGGGATTCACAGCGGTCAGGTGACTGACGGGGCCTTGCCTCAAGTCCAGCTCACCCCAAGGCCCATAGACTTGGACACGTGTGGTACCCCAGGTTCCTGAATGGATAACTGGAACAGAGGTACTTGGAAACGGGCAGAGTTCCCACACTGGCTCTCTGACCTAAGAGATGAAGGCCATGGGACAGGAAGAACGAACCAGAAGGCCCTCGGTGTTTCCCTCTGTACTTGGAGAACAAACCAGCAGCAGAGAACGCAACCCCCAGGGAAGAGCGGAAATTAGTGCTACTATAAAAGACATAAAACAAGCACCTACCGTGCCCCAATTTAACTCACCATTTTGAAATGTGCAGAAGTCATCAAACTCGCAGAATGACTGTGGATGACCCTAAAGGTATGCAGTGACCCCCACCGCGTCTGCCAGCCCAGCGGTAGCATCTCTGTCGGAGCACAGAGACACAGCCCCTGGCACTGAGGGCGCAGCCCCTGAGCTGGCTGACGTGTCTGCCTCCACACCGATGTGTCAGAAGTGCGGGAGCCATCTGCCTTTATCCGTCAGGGCCCACGGTACGCCTTTAGAGTCTCACCTCAGGGCGTGATCAATCTTGCTTTTGCAGGAAGTGGAGAGTGTGCAGCCTACACGCATAAAGTTTGTGGAAGCCTATATTGTACAGAGATCATGGTCATGACATTCCACCCAACATCACCCTAATGACCGGCACTACATTGATGACGCCGGGCTGACTGGGCCATCTAAGCAGAAAGTAGCAGATTCTGTAGAGGCCGTATCAGGCAGGGTCCAGCCAGGATACAGAAATAAGGAGTCAAAGATGTAATGAACAGCCACTTCTCCTAGGGCAAGACCTTATTCTATAGGTCATGACCCAAGCTGACTGGAAGGGACGCCAAGGGAGTCCTGCTGCAAAACTGCCTGAATGGTACCAAGGGCCGCTGCTGGCCACTGGGTATGTGGGTCACGGTGTGCCCAGAGCCAGGCACTGGGAAAGCCACACCCTGCAGGACTCAGGGGCTAGGGAAGACTCCCGCCGCAGGCGCCTGATTCTGGAGAAAACACAAACTGCTGAAGTCCGGCCAGAGGCGCACACCAAAACTAGGCGGCGACCCTGCCCTCGTCTGACGTCCCTCCGGCAGTCTTTACTGACAAACCTGAACACCGCTCCGGGTGGTGAAGGGGTGACGACTAAAGAGTGTGTCAAGAACTATCAACTAGGTCTGACGTATCCTGCTTGCAGACTACCACGTTACCCTGCCCCAGCTCCACGGGTACATGTCAGGAAGCATGAGCTACTTGGCTTAGATTCAAAGACGAAGCGAACAGAATGAGCCTCGTGTGAGCATCGATTCCCCTTGCCCCCGGTGTCCCATGGGAACAGCACAGAAGTTGGGGTGCACACAGTGAGTTTCCATCTCAGCTGACGAACCTTGACATAGGAAAACGCGAAAACCTTTCACAAGGAAGCGAACCGGCCTGGCCTTTCCCACTTCTTTTTTTGTTTTTCTTTTTAATCGATAACCTTTATTTTTAGAGCAGTTTTTATGTTCACAGCAAAGTTAAGCAGAAAGTACAAAGAGTTCCCCTGGACCCCCTACCCCTCCGCACATACAACGTGCCCCCGCTGTCCACATCCTGCACCAGCTGGTACATTTGTTACAAGCACTGGAGCTGCACGTCTTCTCACCCAACGGCCGTAGTTTACACTAGCTTCTGCTCCTGGTGCTGAGGGCTCTTTGGGTTTTGACAAATGTAGAGTGACATGTGTCCCCCACGGTATTGCCGTAAAGAAGGGTATCACTGCCCTTCAGACCTCTGCACTCTACCGATTCACCTGTCCCCCCTCTCCAAGTGCTGACACCCACTAGTCCTTTTGTCCCCATAGTTTCACCTTTTCCGGAATGTCATACAGTTGGAGCCACAGGGTATATAGCACCTTTTTCACATTGGCTTCTTTTACTAAGTAATATACCCTGAAGTGTCCTTTTCACGGTCCGATGGTTCACTTATTTCTAGCCCTGAATACTACCCCGTTGTCTGGATGGAACATTCGCCACCATTCATTTGACCTAGTCTCCTGCTAAGGAACATGTCGGTTGCTTCCAAGTTTGGCAGTTATGAGTAAAACTGCTATAAACACCTGCGTGTTGGCTTCTGCGTGGACATAAGCTTTCTGTTTATTGGCGTAAATACTAAGGAGCACGATGACCGCATCGTTTGTGAGAAACTGCCAAGCTGTCTTCCAAAGTGGCCGTGCCGTATCGTCTTCCCACTGGCGATGAAAAATTCCTGCCGCGCCACCTCTGCCACTGGCACGTGGTGTATGGGTGTTTTGGATTTGGGTCATTCTAACAGGTGTGTAGTGATAGCTCATTGTTGTTTTAATGTGCAATTCCCTAGTGACATACCATGTTGGACATCTTTGCATCTACTTATTTGCCCTCTGTTGATATTTATCCTCTTCGGTGAGGTGTATGTTTACACCTTTTGGTCGTTTTAACCATCAGATTGTTCTTTTTTCATTGTTGAGTTTTAAGGCTTCTTTGTATATTTCGGATAACAGTCCTTTATCAGATGTGTCTATTGCAACTATTTCCTCCCAGTCCGTGGCTCGCCCTCTCAGTGTTTTAACAGAGCAGGAATGTTTACTTTTAATGACGTCCGGCTTATTAGTTACCTCCCTCATGAGCCCTGCCTTTGGCGCTGTATCAAAAAAGTCATCCCCGTACCCAAGGTCAGCTAGATTTTTCCCCTATGTTACCTCCTAAGGGGTTTACAGTTCCGCATTTTATATTTAGGTCTATGATCCATTTTGAGTTAATTTTGCTGCAGGATGTCAGGTCTGTGTCTAGATTCTTTTTTTTTTTTTTTTGCCTGTGTTCCAGTGCCGTTTGTTGAAGAGAACATCTTCCCTCCATTGTGTTGCCTTTGCTCCTCGTCGACGATCAGTTGGCCGTCGATCAGTTGGCCGTATTTATCTGGGTCTACTTCCAGGCTCTATTCTTCTCCGTCGATCCATCTTTCTCTGCTTTTACCAGTACCACCCCGTGTTGGCTACTGGAGCCTTCTCCTGCCTTGGGACCCTAGGCAGCACTTCCGCCCTACGCTTGGGGGTCATTTTAAACCAAGGAAAAAACACAGAACTGCAGAAACTGTGGCGCCGAAGAGGTTCGTTTACAGTATGAGAGAGAAAACAGGAAGACAGAGCACCACCTTGTTCAACCTCAGATGGGAACGTGTCAGGTGACACAAATATTTTGCCAACCTGTGTATGTGCCCATCCGCAGATGACTGTGAAAGCCCTGTAAATATTAGTGTTGATGTCACAAATGACATTCAGCAAGTAGGTAAACTCGCAAACACCGATTTTGCAAAGGATGAGGATCGACTATGCCACTTCTGAGCAGGGTATTTCAACCTATCTGTAAAGTCAAGCCTGAGGCTTCCAGTTTCCATCGGAGGCCGGGGCAAGAGAAGGTCTTGACGCTCATCTAAGTTGGAGTGAGAGTGGACTTGGACTCGGACTTCGAGATCCAGCAGGTCCGATGATCCATAACAGTAAAATTCCAATGCCCCGCGCAGACCTCCAGGCTCTGGGGGCACAGATAGCCCCTCTTCTGCAGGCACACATTCCCCTTTTGAGGAACAGTGTATGGCTTTGCTGCTGGGCCTTGGTGGCGCCCCACCGTGGTCTGTCAGGTGACCGTGCATCCTGCCGTCTGACACGCCCAGCTACACGGTGGGGTGTGTGCCGCAGTAACCTGCCATACCATGAAAATAACATGTCAGAGACTGGGTTCGGTCCTGTCCAAGTGTCCATGTAAGTTGCATGAGCAGGTAGCTCGGATGCCTTCGATATCAGCTCCCACATCATTGCTTCCTCTTCCTCAACCCATGCCCACGGCCTCAGGGAGCTTCCTTACAACCAGTTGACTGAGGAAGGGCACCCCAGCAGCGGGTTTCTATGCCCCAGACCCAGCGTGCAGGCCTCCCAGCAGACATCTTCATACGGGCCAGCTGGGGAGCCACTGCACCCCAGCCAACTCCTCTACCGTCAGCGGGTCGCAGCCGCATGCTCACAGGGACTACATCTCAGCCTGAGCCCCCTTCCAAGTTTGTTCTCTCCCTCATCCCCAGATGGTGGCTGCCCCTGCCTGAGTGATTCCTAAATTCTTTAGAACCCTTTTTAACCCCTTCTCAGTAGTTAACCACCGTTTGTTACTTATTATTTAAATTCATTTGCCCTATTAGGATTACTGGTGTCTGACATAGTGTTTACTACGTACCAGCCATTGCGTTTGGTACTTGACACATTTTAATTCCTTTAATCCTCGGACAAGTTATGAGGTGGCCACTAGAATGATGACTGTTTCACCGAGGAGGAAACCGAACTCACTGTCTGGGTCCCTGTGCTTAGCCACTTTGTGCCTAACTCTGTGCTCACCCTTAGACACTTTCTTCCCCTTCGACTCCCTTCCAGCCTCATCACAAACTGCTGTTGGGTCTCCCTCCTCCTCCTTCAAAAACTGCGATTCTCTTCTCTCTTCTACAGTCTGTGTCACCAAGACCAGTCACAGCAGCAGCCCGAAAGGAGCCTGCAGGGTGGCGGTCCCCACGGGGCCCAGCCCTGCTCACCCCAACCCCCAGGAAGAGCCCATCAACAGTACCGGTGTTGGCTGTGATGTCCTTCCAATTTGGCCTCCTCTGAAATGACTCTGGACAGTTCTGTCCGGGTAAAGCCGAAAGGCCAGGCCAAGTCAGAAACCCGATATCTGGTCAGCTATTCACTCCTGAATGGTGGGGCTCGGATGCACCTTGGGGTTCACCTGCCGCAACGTGTTCTTTTACGTTGGGAGGGAAACTGGGGACCAAGGAGACTTGGTGAATTGCAACCGACCAAGCAGAGACTAGGGAAGATAGGCATGCCTGCCCTGGGATATTAATAATATAGATAATAATATGTTGTCAAGAAATAAGCAGCAATTGGGTGGGCCACTTCTGTCAGCAGGGTGGTACATTGGAGGTTCTCAGAGGGCAAGCCCATTAACATTTGCAGGTCGGCCATCCTGGCACCGTGTCAGACAGAGACTCTGCACCAAATGAACTGCCACCTGACTCAGCCGCGGCTGCCCGCAGGGCTACGAGGGACATTTTACAAGCCCTAACGCCCGGGCTGAACCCCAACCCAATCAAATCAGAACCTCTCTGGCGGAGACGTGGGCAGTGGCATTTCCTGGGTCACGTCAGGCCACGGCAGTGAAGGGGAGGCTGGGAGTGACCCACCTGACGGAGAGAAGTGACGGGTGCGCAGGTGTTGTCAGCACCGTCTCAGGGAGAGGACAAAATGGAAACGGGGTGAGCAGCTCGTGGGCAGGTCTCAGCCCTGTCACTAGAGTAGTGTCACTAGGGAGATATTTAAGGGTACTGAGGCCCAGAGACTGACAGTCCTCGGGGGGCGAGGGGTGGGCGGGACCTGGGGGTGAGTGTGACTTTAAAGGGCCCGGTGATTTTAAAGCAGAGCCACAGTGGTGACCACGCTGGCTCCTGAGACCTTTCCCACCTCATCTCCCTCCTGTCCCCTGACATTCTTTCTTTCCCTCAAGCACCTGCTTCCGAGTCCTGCACTTGTTGTCCCTTCTGCTTAGACAGAACAGGGCTGGGACTAGGGCGTGGCCAGCAAGGACTGGCCTTGGGCCCAAAATTAAGGGGCCAGGTCAAAATTAAGGGGTCAACACACCAGGCCCCTGAGATACATAATACTCCGGTGCGATGTTTTAAGTGATCAAAATGATTGCTAAAATTATCCCAATTTTAAATAGAGAGGACCCGACTCTGCATTTGCACAACTCCCCCCGGCCTTGCGGGGTCCTGCCTTTCTAATATAGATGCTGACGTATGGTTCATCGTAATTTTTTCTGCATCGCTACTGGTTTTTTAATATTGCATCAAAATATTATTTATCTTGATTACTGCGGGGTTTTTCGGCGGCCCTTTAAATGTGGATCCTGGGGCGAGTGCTTCTTACCTGCCTCATCCTATTCCTGTCGGCTTAGAACGACCTCTCCCGGCCTCTGTAGGGCCGGCCCCTCCTCACCTGCTGGATGGGCCTGGGCTCATAGTTTACCTTCTTGAAGGGTTTTCTTCTGATTAGAAAAATGGAAGCAGTACCCTGAGTCATTCCCTCTTCCATGGCCCTGGGCTCTCTCCATGTGACACCGCCCGACCTGCTTGGCTTCTCTCTCATTGTCCAGGCCCTTCCTTAGCGTCAGCTCCGTGGAGGACCTTCTCGTTCTCCCGTGTGCCTGGAGGATGACTGGACACAAAGTAGGTGACCAGGAAATATTTACCAAACAAGCCCTGGTTTTACTTTTAGAAATAACATCATCACTCTACAGGGGAGAAGTACCAGTCCCAGCCAACTCTTGGGGCGCTGCCGGGGGTCTCGGAAAGGGAAGAGTGGTCTTGGACAAGGGCGAGGCCAGCAGATGGGAGATAGTTACTGAACTTCTGAAAAAGGAAGAGCATCGTGCCACAAATTCAGATGATGTTACTTCCACCACCAGGTGGCAGTACATCCTAATCTCAGGGACATATGTACTGGAAGAAGTCAAGCTCGTTTTTTTATGTCCTTTTTTTTAAAGTATATTTTATTGATTATGCTATTACAGTTGTCCCATTTTTTTCTCCCCTTTATCCTTCTCCACCTGTACCCCCCTTCCCTCCAGCATCCTCCCCCCATCCCTTTAGTTCATGTCCATGGGTCACCCATAGAAGTTCTTTGGCTTCTCCTTCTCGTATACTATTCCTAACCTTCCCCCATCTATTCTGTACCTACCATTTATGCTTCTCATTCCCTGTACCTTTTCTCCCTTTCTCCACCCACCCTTCCCCACTGATGACCCTCCACGTGATCTCCATTTCTGTGATTCTGTTTCCTGTTCTAGTTATTTGCTTACTTTGTTTTTGTTTTTAGGTTCAGTTGTTGATAGTTGGGACTTTGACATCATTTTACTGTTCATAGTTTTGATCTTCTTTTTCTTAGATTAGCCCCTTTAACATTTCATGTAATAAGGGCCTGGTGCTGATGAACTCCTTTAACTTTACCTTACCTGGGAAGCACTTTATCTGCCCTTCCATTCTAAATGATAGCTTTGCTGGACAGAGTCATCTTAGGTGTAATGGGCCTTGACTTTCATGACTTTGAATACATCTTTCCAGCCCCTTCTTGCCTGTAAGGTTTCTTTTGAGAAATAGGCTGATAGTCTTATGGGAATTCCTTTGTAGGTAACTCTCTCCTTTTCTCTTGCTGCTTTTAAAATTCTTTCCTTATCTTTCATCTTGGGTCATGTAATTATGATGTGTCTTGGTGTGTTCCTCCTTGGGTCCAACTCCTTTGGGGCTCTCTGAGCTTCCTGGACTTTCATATCTATCTCCTTCACCTGATTGGGGAAGTTTTCCTTCATTATTTTTTCAAATAAGTTTTCAGTTTCTTGCTCTTCCTCTTCTTCTTCTGGCATCCCTACGATTTGGATGTTGGAGCGTTTAAAGTTGTCCCAGAGGATCCTCAGCCTCTCCTCATTTTTTTTGAATTCTTGTGTCTTCATTCTGTTGCAATTGAATGTTTATTTCTTCCTTCTGTTCCAAATGTTTGATTTGAGTCCCAGTTTCCTTCCCTTCACTGTTGGTTCCCTGTATATTTTTCTTTATTTTGCTTTGTATAGCCTTCACTTCCTCCTTTATTTTGCGACTGCACTCAATCATTTCTGTGAGCATCCTGATTACCAGTGTTTTGAACTCTGCACCTGATAGGTTGGCTATCTCCTCATTGCTTATTTTTTTTCCTGGAGTTTTGACCTGTTCTTTCATCTGGGCCATATTCCTTTGTCTCCGTGCATGTGTTACATTGTAAGGGGCAGAGCCTTAGGTATCCTCCAGGTTGGGGCAATTGGTGTTGTGGGGTGGAGGAGGGGTCAAGGAGGGAACAATGCCAGTTGCTTAGTTCTCACCCTGCTTTCAGTCCCTTCCCCCACTACCCACAAGTGAATTGAGCCTTTGAGGTGCTGATTCCCAGGTCGGTGGTCTTGTGTATGTTGTAGGATCCCGTGGGCCCCTCCAGTGGACTCTCCTGTGAGAATGGCAGTTTCTCCTGCCACTGCAAACCCCACAAGTTTTTACAGCCAGAGGTTTTGAAGCTTTCTTTTCCCCGCACCGGAACCCTGGGTTGCACGCCCTGCCTCGCTCCCCAGTTGTTCCCGCCCCCCCACCCCCGCTTATCTGCATGCGAATGTGGGACCACCCACTCTGCCAGCCACTGCCTCACATGCCTGGTCCTTAACCTTGCCTTGGGTTTTCTCCACCCTGCCTGCCCTCCCCCGCCCCTCCTACCGGCCTGGAGGAATGCTTCTTCTTTAACTCCTTGGTTGTCAGATATCCATACAGTGTGATTTTCTGACAGTTCTGGTTGTTTTTGTTTTTAAATTGGTTGTTGTCCTTTTGGTTGTCTGAGGAAGTGAAGTTTGTCTACCTATGCCTCCATCTTGAGAAGTCAACCTCTTTACGTTGGTAAATTTTCTCACAAGTCCGTCCATCCATCCATCCATCCATCTATCCATCCATCCATCATCTGTTTGTTCATGAACACATCATTTCACCTAATTATTCACCCGTCCGCCCATCTATGTAGAGCCGGGCTCCAGGGACATGGCAGCAAACAAATCGGAGTCTCCTGGGGGACTTTGGTGACTTAGAATTCCACCCTGGGCTGGGGGGTAACGTTTTGAACCCCATTTCACCATTCAGAACACTGGAGTTCAGGGAGGCTGAAACCCACCCAGATCTCACATAAGGCAGCAGCAGCGATCTGGGGACTCCCTCCCCCTCTGAAGGACCCAGGGTCCCTCCCTCCCTCCCAGGGCCAGGTTGCAGGAGTGGAACCGCCCTCCTGGAGTACACTGGGCCTGTGCGGTGGCACCTATCCCTCCACCCCCACCCGCACACAGGGAGAAATTCTGGGACATCAACTCCTGGGGAAAATGAAGTGGGGACTGAGCTCCGCCAGGATTCTCCGGCCTCACGGGACAGTGGGAATCCTTGACCTGGTTTCCCCTCCCACCCCATCCCACTCCCTGGGCTGCAGCCCAGACCTCCTGTGATGCAAGTCAGCCCTTACAGCCTGCTGACCCAGCCCTGCACCAGACCCCTTGGGGACACTCCCTCTAGCCAAGAATTCCAAGAATTCAGGGGGCAAGGCCCCAGAGGAAACAGGCATGTGACTTACTGTTTGAGCCAAAGCAGTATTTCCATCCTGGCCTGGGAGGGCTCCCACCTTGAAGGCGGGTTCATCTTCCAAAGCGAGAAGCCAGGCCCGCGGGGCAAGGCCGCAAGGCCCTCCTCCCCCTCCCCCCGCCTTCCGCAGCCCGGTCAGGAACTCCTAAGCAACACACTTGCAGGTGGCCGCCGAGGACTCTCCTGGGGGCAAGCTGCCCTTGGGGGCAAGCAGTGAAAAGGCAGTCTTGCCTCAAGTGGAAACTTGGTTAGGTCTCAAATTCAAAGGAATGCCTTCCTTATTGAGTCTGACATTTACTGAGCAATTGCTCAAGGCTTTTCTAGCACCAGTCTAAGCATTTACAACCACTAAGGGGTAGTAGCATAATGGACATTATGCCCATTTGACAGGTCAGGAAACTGAGGCACAGAGAGGCTGATTAACTCACCCAAGGTCACACAGCAAGTGAATCACAAAGCAGGAATCTAAACCCAGGGAACCTGACCGCAGAGTCTGTGGTCTGACCATGGGGTATTAAAGATGACGTTGAGGCGGGGGTGGGGGGGTCATTACCTTCAATTCCTATACTCTGACCACAGGGAGACCCTGCCATCCCTTTTAATGGGGTTAAAAATGACATCACCAGGGGCATTAGTCCCATTTCCTACATCACAGCATCGATAGCCCCTGATGAGCCAGGGTCCTGTCTTGGGTGTGACAAACCGCATTGGAAGCTGGTGTGGGAGCTTCCAAAATTCCTCGGCACCCCTGTAGGGAGACACCGCTGCTCAGGGGTCGAACTCTTTGGTGATATAACCTCAAGTGCTCCCTATCTGGTGAAGGGGCTTTAGGGGGGCCAGGCCCTCCTCGGACAGCTTCACCTGCAACATTTCGTCAGTCTCCGCACAGCCCCTGAGTGTCCCCGATTCGCAGGAGTGAAAGCCAAGGCTTGGGAGCCACAGGAAACGTGCCCCAGGTAAGGCAGAGGGGAAGTGGAGAAGGCGGGGCTAGTCATTTCCCACGGCTGCAACCAATTACCACCAATTTGGCTTAAAACAGCAGAAATTTATTCTCTCACAGTTCTAGAGGCCCATAGTCCAAAAGTCAGGGTGCGGGTCCACCCCCCGACCCCCGAAGGCTCTGAAGGGGAGTCACTGCCCCAGCCCCCGGTGGCCCCAGGCGCTCCTCGGCCCGGGACGGTAGCGCTCTGGTGCTGTCCCTGTCACGTGACCTCAGCTCCATCTGTGTGTCTCTCTCTTTGTAGACAAGGACACATGTCATTGGATCAAAAGTTTATTGTGATAACCAAAGATGATCCAGGTTCTTAACTTAATCACATCTGCAGAAACCTTTTTCCAAATTTGATCACATTCTAGAGATTAGGATACAGACATATCTTTGGGGGGGGGTGGGGGACGATGTGACTACCATCCAAGCTTTTAAAAAGGATAAGGCTGGGCGGGGCACAAGTAACTAGGATGTCAGCCCCTGGGAGGGGCTCCTGCCTACCCCAGGTGGGACTCGAGACGCACAAGACCCATAGCCTCAAGATGCCTGGTCACATGGGGACAAAATACACATAGCTTGGGACTTGTAGGTGTTGGGGACAAGGAGCCTGGCTGGTCTTTTCACATCCAGTAGTTTCCCCAACGCCTTATCCTGCCCTGAACAATCCCCCCAATTGCACGCTGCACCCTTCCTTTGCCTTTGGGACCTCCCTGCAGCGTGAATCTGCTTGTGTGACCAATGACTTGTCAGGGGCGAGGACAGGGTCTACACCAACATCCCGTGTGGTGCCCCTGTGGCTTTATTTTGTTGTTTTTTTTAAATAACAGTTTTATTGAGATATAATTCACATGCCAGACAATGCACCTCCTCAGAGTGTGCAGTTTAGTGGTGTTTTGTGTTTTCACACTTTTACAATCATTGCCACAATTAATCTCGGGACATTTTCATCACCCCCAAAAGAAAGTTTGTACCTATTAGTAGTCTCTCTACCACTTTCCTCAGCCTCCCCCACCAACTCAGGCCACCACCAATCTATGTTCAATCTTGTGGGCTTGCCTATTTGGGGCATTTTATATATACGAAACCATATAATATGCGGTCTTTAGCGCCTAGCCTTTTTCATTTGGCATTATGTGTGTGAGGTTCTTCCGTGTTGTAGCTTTGTGGGTCAGCACTCGTTCCTTTTCACCGCTGAACACCGCGTCATGTAGATAGACCACTTTTGTCGTATGCATTCATCGATCAATGGGACGTTTGGGTTGTTTGTACTTTTTTGACCAGAATGAATGATACTGTGCACGTTCATGTAAAAAGCTTTGTGTGAACATGTTTTCATTTCTCTTGGGTAGATGCCTAGGAATGGGATTGCTGGGCCAGATGGGAACTCTGCGTTTAACCCTTTGAGGCCCTCACGGGTTTTTAATGAAGAGCTGATTGCCCCTCGCCAGCCACGTGACTTTGGCCCGGTGACTTGACCTTCCCAAGCCTTACTTGCCTCACCTGTATAGTGGGAATGGACTCAGTAAATATTCATTGACAATCTACTATGGGCTGGGTCCTGTTGCAAGTTCTGGAACACAACGGTGACACATGCCTGCCCCCTCAGGAGCTGACTTCCAATGGAGGGACCCAGAAGTGGATAGATGACAATTTAAATATAGTCAGTCGGGTGATAAGTGCTACCTAGAAAAATAAGGCAGAGAGGGAGATAGAAGGTGTGGAGGTGAGGAATGAGGGCCAGGTGGTGACACAGGGTTAATAGCACTGCCAGGAGGGTCTCACTGAGGAGGTGACATGGAGCAAAGACGCAGAGGAAGGAGGGAAAGAGCCAGTAGAGATGGTGGATCACAATCACCCGTACTTGCGGGATCTTTAGGTCAGAATCAAATAAATGTTCCTGTTGATTATTTATGTCCTCACCATCTTGGGAATCAGTTTCAGAGAAGGGAGCCAAACCATCATTGAAATCCATCGGAAGCCCAGGGTGGTGAACACGCAAGGCGGGATGAGCCACTCTGCCGTGGGGCAATCTGGGCGGGCTCTGGGAGGAAGTGACATGCAGCAGGGCCTTGAAGGATGGGTAGAAATGGGGAGGGACCAGCTGACTGCAGCCCCTGACCATCAGGGGCCCTCTGGGTGGCTTCTGCACTTTCTCTAAGGCCAGGCTTTCTGAAGCCAGGCTGCCTCCGGGGAGTGCCAAGGAGTGGAAGACAGCTCCTGTCTTTCTCCTCTGTTCCGCACCCTCCGCCCCGTCCACAAGGGCAGTCTTTGTTTCCTTCCCAGGTGCAGCCCTCCTTTCAGGACCACTCCCCTCCCCACTTCCCAGGATGCCACACCCGTGGACAGGGAGCTAACTGGAATCCAGGGGCAGGAGAGAGAGAGAAGGTGGCAGGTGGCCGATTTGCTCCCAGCCAGCCTTGGAGAAACCCATCCTGGCACTTGGCCCTCCTTTGTCTCGGGTGAATTAATGGTCACGTCACTCATTAGTTAGTTCATTCACCAGAGATTTCCCGCACGTCTCCCCTGCCCCGGGGCCTTGTGCTGGGTGTTGAGGATGCCAGATGACTCAGACCTGTCTCGGCCCTCTCACTGGGAAGGGAGACCAGCGTGGAAGGAAACGTGCAACAAAGCGCTCCCGACACTCCAATGGCGTCTTCCTTGGGTGCAGAGTCGAAATCGTGCAAGGTTTTGGAAGCCAGACGACAGAGCCGGCTGCTGCCCTGCGGCCCTGGGCAAAAAGGAAATACATTCCCCTCATTCTCAAACCATGAAGCATTTCAAGATGCAAGAGTAGAGCATTCACCCAGCATGGGGCCTTCTAAGCATGGGGCCCTTGTGTCCACATGGGTCGCGCACCCACGGAGCCAGCCCAACCCACACCCTGCAGAAGCTCCCAATCCGATGCAAGATTTGGACAGGTTGCTCCACCTCTGTCTTCAGCGTCTTTATCTGTAAATTAGGTTTGTGCCTGCCTCTTACATCAGGTTGTCATGGGCATTAGATGCATGATATTGATAAATCTACCAGAGCAGAAATTATCATACAGTAGATCCTCAATAAATAATAGCTATTATTATTCCAATAGGTTTATAAAGGGGGAGAAGGGCTGATGGGTGAGGGAGGGAGCAGTTCCAAGAGGAGCTTCATTAGAAGTGGTGAGTCAACTGAGTCTTGAAATGCAAGTGTGTGTTCCCCACAGAGAAACTGTACGATCTTGTCCCGATCTGTTGGACCGTTACGGTGACGGCGTCCCCTCCATGCGTTACATGTTTGCTCACGTTAATCTATCTTTCCTGGACACGTCTCCTGGCCCACAGACCCTGGGGCTGAGCCGCCTGGAGGCCCCTCCTCCTGGCCGTGTGACCTGCACCGCCCCCCCACGCTCAGTCTTCCTTATCAGTAAAATGGGTGTAATAACAGTACACGCCTCAGCGGGTTGTTCTGGGGACCACGCTCCAAATGCCCTGAGTGCAGGCTGGCCCATAGGGAGAGCTTTTTATTTTAGTTGGAGGAAGGAAGCATCTAGAAATACCTGGGAAGGCAAGAATGAGCTAAGACCAAGTGGAGGGAAGGCTTACAAAATCTCTGACCTCTGGGTTACTCTGCTGGGGCTGCCATGACAGCATACCACCGCCTGGGTAGCTTAAGCAACAGAAAGTTTTGCCCTCGCAGTCTGGGCGCTGAAAGTGCTAGGTAATGGTTGGGTGAGACTCTCCAGAGACCTCTCTCCTTGGCCTGCAGAGGGCCACCCTCTCCCTGTGTCCCCACGCGGACTCTGCCCAGCACACGCATGTCCCTGGGGTCTCTTTGTGGCCAAACTTCCTCTCCTTGTAATGACACCAGTCGCGGTGCATTAAGACCACCCAAGCAGCCTCGTTTTTAACTGAATGGCCTTTTCAAAGGTCCTGTCCCCAAATATAATCGAATTCTGAGGCACTCGGGACTAGGGCGCCAACATATGGATTTACGGGTGACCCACCTGAGCCCGTAACAACCGGTGCTCTTCCGAAATGTCAAGGTCGTGGCAGACAAAGAAAGGCAGACGACCAGATGGAAGGAGTCAAAAGAGCCATGACGACTAAGTTCCACATGTTCCTCGGGACTGGATCCCGGGCCAGAGAAACATTGTTTGTCTTTCGTTATAACGGATGTTAGTGGCACAGTTGGCAAACTCTGAATAGGCCGGTAGAGCACATGACAGCATTCTATCGATGTCCACTTCCTGATTTTGATTTTTCAAAAGGCGCTGTTGTTATGTAACAGTTCTTGTTTTTAAGACATATGTGTTGAAGTGTTTGGTCCACCATGGACTCTCAAAGCAAAAAATAGATGGATAGAGAGAGAGATGGTGGATGGATGGGCGGATGGGTGGATGGAGAGAGAAAACAAACGTAACATGTTAACTAACACATGAGCGAAGAGCACCCTGAAGTTCCTGGTTGCCTTTTTCCAACTTCTCTATCAGCCTTTTCAGACCTGCAGCTTAAAAACTTTTAAACGCTGAGCTGTGAAAACCTAGGCCGGAGGTGACCATCCAGGGGCAACATGGTGGGGACGGGGGAGGAAGCGAAAGACGCCTATGGAGTGTCAGGCAGCCTCTCTGGTCTTACAGCGGCCCTGCAAGGTCATTCACAGAATTCTCATTTTTCAGTCTTAGAAAATGGTAACGGAGAGCATATGACTCGCCCAAGGCCTCTTCGGGTTTCGTTAATGGCACCCATGCCCCGCCCTCTTCCAGGTGGGGTGGCCAACACTGACACTCGCTCTGTCCCACCTTGGCCACCAGCCCCCAAACCAAAGCAGCCTCACAGAAGGCCCAGCCCCTGGGGGAGGTGGGTAAATTACTGCTGAATTTACAAACCTGTGGTTTCCTCTGGGTCCCCAAACTTCGGGGGCAGTCTCAGCCCCTTCCGGCCCCACAGACGTGCACACTCAAGTGAGAGGAAATAAAGACCCAACGTGATCCGAACCAAGTGTTTTTCTAAACTCATGAAAAGAGTCCTTATTAGAACGGCTTAGGCAGGAGGCAGGCGTGGGGGTTGTGACATGTCTGATCATTTCTGCAGACTCCTGGCAAGCGGTGATCATTAGCAGATTTTGTTCTGGGCAGGCTCAGTGTCAGCTCCACAGTATGGGATTTTATGGGATTTGTGCACAGAACTTTCCTACAAAGCAAGGTATTATAGGACGGATTAGGCGGCTCCAAAAAGCAAAGGTTCTGGCTCCCCTGTCTGATTTTTAGAGGGTTTTTTAAGAGGCCCGTGGTCAGGGGCTCCGTCGCCTCATACCAGGACTCCCGCATCCTGCGGACTCGAAAACAAGCAGGAGCGTACAAAAAGGTCATTGAGTGGATTTTCCTTTGGGACTATGTAACAAGGCGATTCAAATGGTGAACACCACATCTACCATCATGTCACTACACCACTGTCATCCAGAGACAGTCACTGTTAACGTGCCGCTGTGCTTCTCTCCCATCTTCTTCCTGTGTGTACGTGTGCGCACGTATGGGGCGTGACAGAGAGAGAAAGATCCAGCTCCAGGGCAGGGAGACAAAGGAGCAGAGAAAAGGGCGTCGAAGTAAAACTGAGCTAACTTCGACTTCCATACCCGCCACTCGCTGACGCCGTGACCTCAGCGAAGCGGCTTGGCTTTCAACCCCGCAGATCTGAACGGGGGATACAGACCACCTCCCGGGAACCGCGTGGATTAAACGAGGTTAAATCAAACGGATCCGAAGCATTTCGCGTATGCCCGACACACAGTAGATCTTGGCCAAGTGGCAGCAGCGTAAACATGCATTTGCACCTTAGACTTTTTCTTTCCCAAAGTGGCATCATCCTGGCTATACAAACGTGTGCCCTAATGCTTCAGGGATTTTGCTGCTGTGACTGTGGGAAAGCAGACTTCTACTCCCTCCCAGGAGCTAAAATAAAAATTACACCCTGCTCTTTAGACTAAAGTTTTATCGATGTGGCATATAGTCAATATTGCGCACATTGCGGGGGTGGGGGGGTTGTTGTTCTCGATCTTTTCCTCTGTAATCCGCTGCCCCAGTGTGGGCCCAGCAAGCACCTGACAGGCTACATCACACCGTCCAGAAGGTCCGACTATGCCACGCGTCCC